>AYEL01080714.1:0-27652 GCA_000484575.1 Olivierus martensii
TTATTTTTATTTATGCTAAATAATTAAATTTGATATTAATAAAACTTTTCAATAAAATTCACCATCTGTTATGGATCATTCACTTTATTTTAAATAATTTATAAAATTTCATAAATTTGTTGCCTAAAATAAGCTTTCAACTAGAATTTTATTATATTTCATATATATTATATTTATATAATTATATCTTGTAAAATTGTATATTTATTGATGCTACATTTAATAAATAGTAATCAAGTGTGACTGTTCAGCATGTTACTTCCATCTGCTGAAAGTATAGAAAATTAAACTACAAGTGTTCATTGATATACCCATGTTCTAAACTTACAACCATTCATACTTACAACAATAATGTAGTCAGTAAATTCTGTGATTGATCAATGCATTTCACATGGATTTGTATCCATGAGCAATAGTCTGATATAAGGAAAGAATCCTTTGTGTCTAGTTCTTGTATTTTTGTGTTTGATAGTTTATTATGAAAAATGTACTATAATAAACATTGATAATAGGCAATCCATAAATTTGGGCATCTCTTGACATACAACCTTGGTTCAAATTGAATCCCATTTTAAATGAAGGATTACCTTACTTTCTGTTCCTCCTGTTATTTAAAAATATCAGAAAAGAAAAGTGCATTCATAAATCCAAAATATTTTATATATAGTTTCTCAAATTTTAAAAATTAATTGCTATTAGAATTTCATCTGTAGATTTTTAAGAGATTTTAAGATGAGTATTTCAAGATGTCAAACAATCTATTGCGAATGATTATAAATAATTACATAACAAGAATTTTATTATTATTAATTAATTTCATCACAGCAATTAGTGTGCTATTTTTTACTTTATATATTTTATTATAATCAAATCTAATAATTCATAAAAAGTTTTATTGTTATTATTACAGAGTCCAGTAGGAGCATTAGTAGTTAATCCCACTACAGATGAAATTATTTGTATTGCTATTGATTTGAGAAAAAATCATCCATTGCAACATGCTACTATGGTAGCAATAGATCTTGTTGCCAAAAGTCAAGGTGGTGGTGCTTGGAATATGAATGGTAGTCATTACTAAAATATTTCTGAATTTTAATGCATTATATAATTATAAAACTTTTACAATAATTTTTTTAAATTTACAGATCTTAATTTATACTTCAAAAAAGATTACAGCACATCTCCTGTTCCATATCTATGTACTGGTTATGAACTATATGTGACAAGAGAACCATGCATTATGTGAGTTAATTTGCATAACATAAATTTATTATTTCGATGCTAAAAGTTGTTCTATTGAAATATTTAATTATATTTTAGGTGTGCCATGGCATTAGTTCATTCTCGAATTAAAAGAGTATTTTATGGATGTGCCACTTCATGGGGTAAACTAGGTTCTAGTTTGAAACTTCATACTCAGAATGGATTAAATCACCATTATGAAGTTTGGAAAGGTGTTCTTGGAGAACAGTGTCAAAATTTATTACAACAGTTTATCAGTTGATAATGATTTGTTTAATAGATTATATTTTTAAAAATAATTTTAAAATATTTTTTTCTTATTAAAAAATTTTATCTTTTTAAAATATGAGTCTGTATTTGATAGAATTGTTGTTATTGATAACAAATTTTAAATATTTATTTTCTTCAACTACTACTTTATTGTTATTTGTTATTAAAATTATTTGAGTTTATTGATAAAAACTCACCTTTCTTAAATATATATAACATCATAAAAACACAAATACATTTTATAATGCTAATAATGATACTACTGGCATAATTAAATACTGTCTTTATGATGTTATATATATTTAAGAAACACAAATACATTTTATAATGCTAATAATGATACTACTGGCATAATTAAATACTGTCTATTTTTATTATTCACGATAGTTACGTTCTGTAAATTCTTTGCGAATACTGAACCATTGTGCGTATTGAAATACAGGTAGGCCTCGATTAGTGCGAGTTCAAATAATGCGATTTTGATTAGTGCGACAATTATTCGCACTAATTGAGACCTACCTGTATAGAGTTAGGTTCCTGCAAACTTTTCATCCCACCATTTTCATCCTTGGTTTATGTTTTTTTCTGCTTAAAGACACCTTATTTAGTGTGTATTACATTACTTACAAATAATTAAAGTATATGCAGTATATAGTACTATATGTAATAATATTATTATAGTAATCTTTATTTAATTTTTTAAAACACTATGTAGTAAATAAAATCTATTTGATTGATAGTTGTTTGATGTGGCAGCTGACATATTGTCTTTCTGAACTGCATTGAAAAACTGCATCAGCCTTGTCTGTGTTGCTTTTTGCCTCATGAGTCAGATCTAAAATCTCGTCTTAAGGAGTAAATGTTCAGGAAGTTAGGTGCCTAAATTTGAGGCTGCATTCAAGCATTGGGTCACATACTTATGTGGGACCTGAGGATGATATCAACAGGCTTTTGGCCTACCTGTGGTCTGTGGAGTGAGCAAGGATAGGTAATGAGACTTTTCTGGCAAACTGATTCAGAGACTACATTTGGTAACAAACAACTTCCTTTACTAGAGAGAGAGTTTACATTGATAACAGTACTTTTGTTGTTCAGCCAGAGTCTGTGAATAAGTGCAAAAGCTCTGCAAAAATCGATTTTGTAGTTACAAATAAACTTTCGCGAATAGTTGAATATGCAAATACGGAATTTGCGAATAACGAGAATTGACTAAGTTATATATATATATAAAATCTTTAAAGTAAGATTTACATTTTTGATAATATATTTTGAATAATGTTAAGATATATTATCAAAATCTAATGTTAATCTTTTATAATGTTAAGAGGAAAAAAGTTAATATACTTAAATAAATTATTATCTAAATATTAAGATAAATTAAAAACATTTTATGCTATAAATATAGCCTACCTACATCAAGGCAGGGGATACAACATTATTAAACATGTTGCACTTGTACATTTTACATCATATGATAATTATTAAAACATGCAATAATTTTATTAGAGTTAACTATTTATAACAATAATATCTAAATTATCACTAGCTTTTATTATGATGATGGTGTAATCATCATTGCAGTACTGCACTCATTTTTCACTACATTATTTAGGTGATTTTTAAAATAATTTGCGTGTCAAAATTTTTGCATAAGTTAGAAAACTATTAACTTTGCAAAAATTCTATAGAAGTATTTTTAAAAAATTATAGAATATAGAAGAGGGCTGTCCAAAAGGCGGCCCGTCTAGCCATTTTGTGCGGACCGTGAGGCTTTCACGATTTCCGATATAATATTACTTTTTAATATATTTTTCACTTCTTTTATTACTTTTTTAGAGAGATTAATAATAAAAATCCTAAAATTGAATTATATTAACTCAATTAATTTTTCTTAATTATTAGTAATTATTTAATGTCAACAAGCTATCAATGAGATCACATTTTTGTAAGACTTTCAATCACGTCAATTTTAGTGTAATTATGACTGGATTTTAGTTATTTTTTGGTTTCTGACACACACCATTTCAGTAATTGTGTGACCGTTGTTGTGAGATTTTGTTTTAATTTAATTTTTATTTTACCATGAGTTGGTTGCATTTGTGAAATGAATGAGAAAAAACGTAAAATAGAATATGAAAATCGAGTATATTAGTAGCGGTGGGAAAATGACTTTTTCATAACAAATCACATGAGTAAACTGCTTTGTTTAACGAACGTTTTCCTGACTTTTGTGATTTTGATCGGAATGTAATATCAGTGTTTGGCAGTACTTATTTGTGTGAAAATGCATTTTCTAACATGACGCAAGTTAAGAATCAATTTGGAACTTGACTTGGAAATTCTTCTCTCTTACATATTCCGTGGATAGCTATAACAGGAATGGATGCAAATATCCAGCTCTTGTAAATGATGTTGCCCGTCCTCATTTATCATATTGAATAGGTACACAGAGCTGGCCGTAGGTTAGTCGGCGCCCTGCTGCAAAGTTCTTTTATAGCGCCCCTCCTATATTTTTTAAAGACAATAGTGGCTAAATTATCTTGTAAGGCGCCCCTTACGGTGGCACCTGATGCTGTGCACCATTTGCATCGTGCCTTGGGCCGGCTCTGTACATACATATCTGTGGGTCGGAGGTATAGGGCATTATGTCCATTTTTGGCCAAAATGAGATTATTGGCACAATCATATGGGTTTCTCGTCCTCTACCCACAGGTATACAACACTATATCCTACATCAATAATTGGTGGAGTTACGGTGCTTTTAAATAACACCAAGTCCATAAGGGAGTAGAATCCAAGAATGAAACCCAATCCTTCAAAGTAGAAAGCCAAAGTCTTTCTATATGTCCAATCTGGCCAATTTACCTAATCTATGGTTAAAGATTTGTTCATCACAATTTTTATTATTAGAACTTAGCTATTATCTAGATGCCCTGGCTATAGTTCAAGAGAGATTATCATTTTTTCATTAAAAGTTGTCATTTGATTTGTCAGAGTTCACACATTTTTATCTTTCATAAGTACAGAATATATCTGATTTTCTATTAAAATTTTTGTCTTGAACCAATCACTCCATTTTAACATTATGGTTATGGGAAAATCTGACTTGATTTATATCCCCTCAAATAACATCTCTGGTTTTGGAATGACTTATGATATAACTTCGAACATTACTGTATTTATTTAATAGATTTTTATGACATTCAAATAGTTATACATTGAAGACATTTTGATATTAAATATATTAATCTCATATCTTTAATTATTCCAAAATATAAAAGACATGTTTGAAAAGTAGATGATTAATTATTTCCATAAATGCTTTTTCCCCTCCAATATATGAAACTCGTTTATATGAGCAAGTATAATTTGTAGCAAAAATTTAATTTACATGTCTTTACTCCACTTTTACAAGAAATGTGTAATGAATGAAAGTTTCAAAGCCAAATAAGGAATGCTAATGTGGAGAAATAAATTAAGGATGCCAATGGATAAGAAGAACAATTTCACATTTTATAAATAATGAAAGTATAGGACCCAGAATTAAATCCAGATCTTCAAATGGTAAATGGAAGGTATCTCATTATCTGCATAGCTAGAAGACTACATAACATTTCATATCAACAAGGTCTGTTTATGAAAAATTTTTATTTAGGTTGTATTATGATAATTAATACCGTATTACTTCGAATTTAAGCCGCAGTAGGATTTTAAAATTGGAAAATTGGAAAAAATAAAAATGATTTTATAATAGTTATTGAAAAATAAACATTTTTATTTACTTAAATAGGTACTAATATACGTAATAAGCTACCAAATAAGTTGTAATCAACGATCGTAATACTATGCGAATACATAGAGCGTAAAGCAAAAGCCCAAATGTTCGGGAGTGGGAGCTCGGGAGAAATAAGATGTTAAAATATTCGCTTTGAATTTAAGCCGCACTCAAATTTTACGTCTTAAAAATGCAAATAAAAAGTGCGGCTTATATTCAAAATAATACGGTACTAATTATTAATTAATTCTATTGTTGTTTTTTTAATTAGATGATATTTCATTGTATTTCCATAAAAAATGATTGATATTTTTAATCCAGAAATGCATTATAATTTTTCTATTTGAATTAACAATAATTTACTCTCCTAATTTTCAAGCATTTTTCAAAGTGCTCCATGTTGCATCACTGTTATTAGAGTGTATGTACAGTCGGTTCTAAAATGTATTGCAGGTTGCTCCTGGAGGATGAGAAACCGGTTGTTGTTCGATTGCAGTACGACGACGAGCGTATTGACGTAAAATAGAATCGTCCGTTGTTATAGGAAATAGGGGGGAAGCTTCGGAATGGAGGAAGCGATCATAAAGACTTAGGCGACATAATTAATGGCTCAGTTACTATTAAGAATTCGCTTTAAAATAACAGTTTATTATTATTATTTTTTTTAAACAAAGATAAACATCGAAAAACTGTAAAAAAATTACGGTAAGTGAACTTTTCGATGTTATTAGATTATAAACATTGTTTCAAAAATTTCAGAAGATATTTCATAGAATAATTTCAGATGTTATAGCCTTATATTTATAATCGGGATTATCTTTCATAATATTTTGGTATAGGCCTATGTCATGTTTAACATATCGTTGTTTTAATGTGTGCGACAGTTTTCTGTATGACAGTAAATTTTTTATATGAATCATGTGTTTATCATCAAAGAACGAAAATTACTGTGTATCAATCGAGCATACTATAGGAAGATTATTAATGGTTCACAATTGTCATAGTTGTTTTACCATCAAAATTTCTGTAAATAATTATAACAGTTTATAAAAAATTTTCTAGAAACTATTTTAAATAAATTCTTATAATTAATTATTATTAGCGGTGAGCTTATATTTTCGAGGAGAAACTGTTCCTCTTTCAGCATGTTGCGTAAGAATGTGATACACAGTTCTTTCTGGGACTTCAAAATAACAATATCTTTTATCGTCATGCCGTTTTGTCTGGTTTCTACTATTAACTTTTTAATTTCTTTTGGTGTATGTCGTGGCATTATTCTTTAGCACTGCTTTCACTCTGTAGATTAGCTGTCCTTCGACAAACTTCGACTCAACACGTTATTAGAATGCTTTGAGTGTTCTGATCGCTTAGTTTTTGTGGCAATTCTTGTCTCATTCCATTGTGTTCTTGTATTACTAATACTTGCCGGAAAGTAATAATTATTTTTAATGAATAAAATCGTATTTACATTGCTCTTGATCCTATCTAGTTTAAAAATAAGTCGCGCTTTCATCAACCTCCAATACCCGATTCCTACGGTAACCATAATGGAATGGCTGATCACGCAGTTCGCGCGTCAACCAATGCTAGACATGATAAATGCACCGAACTCCGTGTTTTGTGCGAATGCCGAACTGTTTCCTGCTACCTGCAATACATTTTAGAACCGACTGTACATAAGCATCCGTTATTCTGTAATAATAAATACAGATTTCCTTTGGTTTACAAAGGTTATTGGGATCTTAAAAACTGTTTGTTTAATCTTATTATGTTTGTTAATTCAGAAATTGGAAACTCATTTTCCATTAATTCCAATATAAAAATTTTTAATTAGATCTCTGATACCAGAAAGTACTGCCATTTTACTTATTGATGTTAATGCATTCCAAAAGCATTAATATAAATAAAATATAGATATTCTAATATAATAATATATGATAGTTATTAATTAAATATTTAGCTTCTTTCTTGTCATTGAATTTTGAATTTTTAAGCCACTAAGTACCGTGTGCTCTTCAACTTTAAGCATAATGTAGCAATAAATATATCAATCATTGCAATTTTACCTATTAGTTAAAAATTATAAAATTAACATCAAATATTATCTTAAATTTATGTAATTCTCAAAAATCTCATTCTGTTAAATTATAGGCAAAAATAAATTCACTTTTCTGGAAGTTAGTATTGATGTTTTTTATTCTATTTGTTAAAAATTCATTCATTATAGATTTTATTATGGTAATTATTTTAATAAACCTAATAAACACAAAATAAGCTATTTATTTAAACAATTACATTGATTATATATTTAACATATTCCAATAAAAAAACAAAATACCATTGTAGTTCAAATTTATAAAGGTATGTGAAGAAGATGGCAGACAGTTGCTGGAAAGTAACTGGAAAACATTGCTGACCAAGGTGTAAAAGTGTTTGAAGATGCCAATTAAACTAAATGACTTTCTGAAATTCTATAATTCATTAGTTTTTGCCAATTAAATCCTACACATATAATAATCAAAACTTTATTGTCAGATTAACTAATAAAGTAAAAAAAATACAGTAATAATTTTTAGGATTGTATTTAATTAATGAATTTTTAATTAGACATATATAATTCTATTAATTTAGTTATAATTGAAGAAATCATCAGTTTTAATGTTTTAACATCAAAAGTTACATTTAAAGAAAAGTCTCAAATTTTTGAGTGTACTATTAATTGATGATTGATTGAAAAATCATAACTATTTATTTTATATACATCTCTCACAATCTTGGATTATAAAATTACATAAAATCAAGCCTACTACCAGGAAATGATTATATTTTTTAGTTTATTATTAGTAGGCGTAATTTTATGCAATATTTATTTTATTCATACTAAAGAATTAAATAAAAATTTCAATAATGAATATTAGAATATAGTATTATTTAATTTTTTATGTTTTGAATAACCATTTACCTTAATAATGAAAGATTTTAAATATTTAGTTAGAATCAGATTTAATATCAACTATAAAAAAAATTATATGATCCTTTAACTCTAGTTTAAAGATCAATTAAAATATCCTATCGTAATCAGATTAGTATTGATGAAAATGAGGGCAAAAGTTAACTTCATGTTTTATATAAACTAATATCTGTTATACAGATAAGTGATTGAAGGTTATAGTATAAGCAAGTTTATTAGATAAATGAAATTTTGTTTTAATAATAATTTCTAAAAAGTTATGTTCCTTATAATATTTATCAAAAATTATACTTTCAATTATATTCATCTGCATTAAATATTAAACAAGGTATACCCAAATATTTCAGTATGCATAAATTCTTTATTATAAAAATGTTTTCGGAAGAATATTTGTCCTTTTAAATTACTCATTACAGATTAATTTATTTATGATATATCAAAAATATATAACTAAAAATATTTCCATAAATAAACTATTTAATGTACTTTAATGCTACTTAAGTATTATTTTTCTAGATTGGATAAAATAAATTGAAATTTGTTAATATTAAATAATTCTGATGGTTTTACTTTCTGAAAAAATTGTGTGTTAAAAAATAATTTACTAATTTACTAATTTACTTGTTAATATTAAATAATTCTGATGGTTTTACTTTCTGAAAAAATTGTGTGTTAAAAAATACTGAAGCTATATAATTTTAAAATATACATATAATATTTTGAAATAAAAAACTGATTGCTACTAAGTTTTAATAAATTAATAATGCAGATAATGTTTTATAATTTTTAAAAAATTTTATCAATGATTCAATGTTGTTATAATTTAGATTGTTCGACAAATAAAATAAATGCCAATTTGATTAAAATTAATTACATTAAAATATTGAAAGGATATTAATTTTTATTTTAAAATATATAATAAATATACAGTAGAAGCTGCTTATTAGAATCACTTTGGGACTGATATACTTTGATAACACTAAGCAATGCATGACAAAAAAAAGTACAATTTTCAAATTATTTTTATTATATTTATGCTGTTATATATAGTGTAACTTCAATTCAGTGTTTTCATTGGGAATCCTAGGGGGAAAAACTATGGATACAGAATAGATGTGGGGCTACATAAAATGAAAAAAAGATTAAAAGAATACTACCAATAATAATACAAAGCACTGTAATGGATTGATGAATACTTGAACTTTATACTATATTTAATTTAACTGGAACTACTCCAGATCTGTTTTCTGTTTTTTTACAGGATTTTTGTATCACTATAATTTTTAGTGCATGCAGGAAATTAACTTTTAAACATAATTTATTTTCAAATTTACAATTCAAATCAAAATCTTTACAGTAATTATCAAACTACAGTAAAACCTCGATTTTACAGACTATAGGGGGCAAGACTTAGTCCGTAAAATCGGAAAGTCCATAAAATCGAAGTAACATTTTTTTATAAACATTAATTAGCATTTTCAACCGTAAATCGAAGTAAAATTTTTTTATAAACATTAATTAGCATTTTCAACATAAAATAAAATTTTTTTATAAACATTAATTAGCATTTTCAACATACCTGTCATTTTTTATAAACATTAATTAGCATTTTCAACATACCTGTACTAATTAATGTGACTTATGCCTGCTGTACTAATTAATGTGACTTATGCCTAAAAACTGTATTATTTTACATGAGTATTTAAAAATTAAATTAAATTATTGTACATGTATATTAAATTTAGGTAAGTTGTTAGAATATTACCTGTATACATATATATTAAATTTAGGTAAGTTGTTAAAATAAAAATGACGCACAGGTATATTAAATTTATGGTAAGTTGTTAAAATAAAAATGACGCATTTGCAATATAAGAGAGTGTTATCCACCAGTGCAGATAAGAAATGCTAGATGTAGCTATACTATATACAGTTTATCCAGTGCACACAAGAAATGCTGGATGTAGCTATACTATAGACTGAAAATGTTCCAAATTTTTGTTTTAATATCAAATTATATTAAGGTATTTATATCAAAGCTTATAATTTATTTTTATTTTTCTATTTTAGTCGCCTTGGTATTCGTGTTGGAAATTGCTCAGTAGTTCATGCTGCAAATACAGGTAACTCTTTTTTAATGTTTCAAGTACAGTGGAAACTTATTTTGAATATCTTGGAATCCAAATGTAAAAATGTTTAGTTTATTGATTTCAAGATAACAAATGATTATAATGTCACCTTGGAATTAATATAATTAATTATTTAAATTAATAACTATTTATTATTTTTAATTATATAGGTATTTATTCATTACAAAACATAACCTAGGTCTAGAATCAAATAATAACTTTTTTAATAGGACCAAAATAATAATAACTTATCTTTAATAGAATTTTTGGATAAAATCCCTTTATAGTTACATAGAACAAAAAGAATAGAACATCTTTTGTTTTTTACCTGAAGAGAAAATTTGCTAAATATATATATGAATTATTATTCAATGATTTATTTGTTAAATTGTAAAAAAAAACTTTGTTATTTTCAGTTTAGTATCTTGTGAAATTTCAACATATATTTCTAATAAATATTGCAATTGACATTTAGAGAAGAATATCATTTACAAATACAATAAAATTAACCTTTTGTGTTCTGAAAGAGTTAATGGTATTGGGTTTATTGCTACAATACATCAGTTGTGGTCCAATTAGAGCAACATAAAGATATGAGGGCTAGGAATTTGCCCCCTCCCCTGAGCAGAGACAAGAGGGAAGAGACACGAAAAAAACGATGACATGACGTATGGTATTTCGATCAGCTCGCGACCTTCGTCCGCAATAACAATAAATCACTGAGAATGTTTACATCAGGTGTCCACCAAATAGTCTTGAATCTGACACCTGGTTCAGTGAATGTTCAAGAAATAAACATCATCTTTCCTCTCCCGGCAAAAAGGTGAACGAAAAGGTCACGGGATTTAAGAGCTAATGTTGCCCGGGACCGATGCACTTGTTCTCCCGTTTATATTTGTGACAAGTAAAGAAAATCTTGTTCCTACTCCCTCGCTCTTACAGTCCCGTTCCTCATCATAATCCAATCATCGTATTTGTTGTTGTTCAAGTTATGGTGATAGTTAGAAGATTGTCATATCCACTATCGTTCCAGCAACAGCGATAGTTAGAAGATTTTATTAGAAGCCAGAGGATCAATCACCAAGTGGTCGTTCGTCCTTCTTCAGTAGCGTGAACCCATCATTAAGTACGCTGACGACGCCATTTGTGTTAATTCAGTGTTAGTTCATCAACAGTGGACTAAAGACTATACTCGATTTGGACTAAAGACTTTTAGTGTCGAACATCACTGTCGAAGCCGCACTGTGTTATAAACATCCTCAGATAAAATAAATACAGGTACCTCTCTATTGTGTGCGACAACTGTAAAAGTTATCATGTACAGTCTCTCTCTCTCTCTGTTAAAATAAAGAAGGAAGTAGTTAAATTCATAACGTTGTCTTTATTGGCACTGGCCGATTTCATTATTCATCCTTACCCAGACGCACTGTTCTCAGCCGCAAGGTCAGCCACCTGTCGGGCTTCTCTGGTCTACGCACACATTTCACACTTGCCCTTACGTGTACACCACAAAGAATAGTACAGCTGTTTATGTATGAGATGAGACCATTTTCATATGTTAGGATTTTTTGATATAAATTAGATTTATAAAAATACTGCTAAAAATTGTACAAATGATACAAGAACAAGTTAATAAATATGAAATTTTAATAATTATATGATGTAATTTATTTCAACAAAAGTTACACAATTCTTGGATTTTATAAAAAAAATTCTGAAAAATTCAGCCAAATTTCTTCATTCATGGCTTGCTTTGTTTAGAGGTGATATGACTATCTAAAAATATCAATTATTTCATTGGATGGATAAGATTTCATGTATAAAAATTATTTTTTACAAGCTCATATACAGAATAAAAAGTTGTGAAAGAAAAAAGCTCCAGAAAAATGCTTACATATTTAGAAAGAAGGAATAAAATTTGAAAATTTTGAAAGATTTTGTCAAAAATTAAAGAATTATGGAATCAGAATATTATAGGATCTGCTTTTTGTAATAATATATTCATAATTATAAATCATAAAAAATACGATCAAAATCATAATATTGTATAATATAAATATCATAATTTAAAAATAATGAAAGAGGAAAAATGTCTCACAAAAATATTAAAGTTTTGTTTCAAAGTTTTCTTGAAAATCAGTGTGTTAAAGTTATATCTACTTAATTGAAAATATTATGAGTTTATTAATTATAAATATTCTAATCTAATCATTATTAATAAAAAAATAATAATTAATAATTATTATTTTATCTGGCCAATAAGGTATTCCCAAGCTGCTAGAAGATTGCAAGTGTCTTTCAAATTAAAAAAATTTTTATTACATGTATTTTCTTGATTAATGTGCTATTTTTTTGTATGAAATCTTTGCATTGTCCCAATCGTCTTCAATATTCTTTCTAGTGTTATATCACATAAGATTGAAGTGTTCTTTCCTGTAGTTATGTCATACTTTTTCTGCTGTATTCTAGTTATTCCTATATATTTCATGCTGCTATTATTGGCCAGTGTTATATACTGGAATTTTATATATCCCAGCCTGCTTTTTAATTGGTGTACTTTCTTTATCATTTCTAATTTTATTCCATAAAATAGAATTTCTTCTAGTTAGCACTAATAACATTGCCAATAATTGCAGCCTGGAATACAGTGAGTGACTGGTTAATGAACATAATCCATTTAAAGACGATTGCAAAGTCGCGGTTTAGAACGAATATCAATAACTCTAATTATAACTAAACCTAACGGCTAGCGACTCTCCAATCCAGAGTTCGGCCTGAGCTCAGGTCTTTAACTAAACTCTAACTTAAAATAAAACACTCTAACAACACATCACGTTAACCGGCAAAACAAAACCAGAACGAAGAACGTATAACTATGAGTAACAAACGAGTGTTAGAACTAGATGGACAAAAAGTGTTAGAAATTTAATACTAATTGGAATAAATTCTCAAACAAGTTAAATAATAATAAAACTATAAATTTATTAAATTCAAAACACTTACAAAAGTGTTAGCAAATGCTTTATTGGAACTATAATAAAGCAACGAACAAGTATCCAACAAAACTTGTTTAATTCAATTCAAATATCCCAAAGTCCAATTAGTCACAAGAAATAAACCTTAAATACTACTTAACTTCTAATACCTCCACCTCCGATACAAACTTCAAACAATAGTCGATCTCTACAAGAACTCCAATGTCATCGCCAATTTTACGTCTGGAATGAACACCTCAATTGGCTGGTCGGATGCGTCAACTTTTATACTCGAGTGACGTACAGTCCCGTACTTTGCTGATTTGCATACTTAGACATAATAAGTTTTAAAGTTGTTAGCTTACAGAGTAATTCATTCATGTCATCCTCTTTACAATTAATTTATCTACCGAACAATACTTCAATGCGGATCATTCTTACATTCGCATATCGGACCAGTGGTAATATTATGTAGATAAGATGACGTCATTAACTGGGATAGCTCTTCTGGGAGACGGGTTTCGATCCCGTATGACGTGATTGCTAATGACGGAGACGGAGACCGTGGGAAGTAAGATAACTTTTAAACTAAAATATAATACTTTAGAACAGGGATGAGCATTACGCGGCCCGCGGGCCGCTTGTGGCCCGTTAAACATGTTTATGCGGCCTGCCAAGCATTTCTTTTGATAAAACAACATAATATGATTTCAAGTACAAAAAGTCCCCAACTTACACAGCTAATTCATCCCAAAAATTTCCATGTAAGTCAAAAACTGCATAAATCCAACAATGCTTAAATTTGATATACAATTAGGCCTTGACTTACAACAGAGTTCAATTCCAAGAATTTTGAATCCTATTATTGTAATAAATTTAGCAAAGATAAAAATGCAAGAACTAGATAAAAAGGATTCTTTCCATATATCACATCATTAGGCCAGGGAATTGAACTCAGGTCAATTGCATTGGCCAATAACAGGATTTATCAATGACATTACCATCATAAGTATAAGTTGGTCATAAGTCAAGGCTGTTGTAAATCAAGTACTACTAGTATTTGAATGGGAACATTACTAAATGGAAAGGCTAAATGAAATTTATGAACATACTTTAAGTATGAAAAAGAAAATTTAAGACTATAAGAAATATTTTTGCAAAAAGTAAATTACTTAATGAAATTTTATTTACATTTTATGGAAATTCAACAAAAATTGAAAAGACTAATGCAATCATGTAGGTCTGAAACAGTGAAAGTCAAAACCACATTAATAGGGGGATATAAGAGTGTTAGATAATTATTGACAATTTAATAAACATTTTTGAGAATAATTAATTTCTAATAAAACAAAAATAAATAGCTAAATTAATATTAAATTATTAAATATTAATAAAACAAAAGTAATAATTGATAACAAATTATAGATAGTTCTTAATTTTTGACAGGTTCAGTTCTAAATCAACTGGATTATAAGTCAGTGTTGTCATAAGTTGATAGGTATTTCCTGACTTCCACAAATAATTGAGACCAAACATTTTTATGTAACTCTAATTTTGTGGAAATTAAAAAAAGTAATTTTTTAATAAAAATTCTGAAACCAGAAACTGCTGAGCTTGTGGATTATGATGATTATACCTATACTACTATGTTATGGAATGAATATTGTTTTCTGGCTAAAAGGCAGACAATGCTATATGGAATGATATTTTATCAACAATACAATACTTGAGATCCACAAACTATACATAAAACATAAATAAAGCAAGTAGTATGAACATCTAAATGTTGATTATCTTTAGATTATCTAGTTATAGTAGCTCACAATTCTATTTTATAGTCAATACTCAATTTTCTTAATGCAGAAATAAAATTCAGCCAGCATTTTAACTGATGATTATTTATCTTTACAATATTTATTTGACATCATTAAAAAGAAGCTCTTCCTTAACTCAATTTTATTTAATTATGTCTCAGACTGATAGTGGCTTGTAAATCAAATGACATCACATTTAGGCATATTATGGAAAAAATATATTTTTACTAGGCTTTATTATGACAGTTTGAATATAGACTTGGGAATGCAAAATTTTTCACTCAGCTAAATAAAATCCCAAAATAAATAAGTGAATAAAAAATAGAGAGGTTTTTGGCTTCATTCCTCACAATATTTTTTAACAAATTCATTGTTGATGCATAAATATATTTATTAACCTTGTTCCTATTTAAAGTTTGGACATTGATACAATGATAGTTTAAATAGTTTTGTTTTTAAAAAGAAATACTCTTCCAGTGATATAAACATAGTGTTTATATAAGGATTTATAATTTCAGTAAAAATTAAATTTCTCAAAAATATATTTTTACAGGTATTTGAAAGATTTAGGGAAGATCATGAAAAAAGAGATTTTGTTTCTGCAGGAGCTGCAGCAGGAGTTGCTACTGCATTTGGTGCCCCAATAGGTATTTTTGTTGTATATTTTCTAAACTATTTTATAAATTTCTTAAGTTTTAAAAAAGATAATTTATTTTAATATATAAATATGTAATAAATATTATTATTTATTATGTATATGGCGACGTGGTTTTTAATACCGAAGTACGTTTGCTAAGTAGAGGTGCAATGCTAAAAAGAGTATACAACTTAAAAAGCGAAATACAATTGTTCTTGGATATGAAGGGATATGCCTTTCCTCATTTTGGTAATAAAGAATGGATGTGCGATTTTGGGTTTCTTATCGACATGACTCAGCATCTCAATGATCTTAATGTGGAACTTCAAGGCAAAGGACAGTTTATTCACAATTTGTATTTAAAATTCAGGGCTTTTGAGCGCAAATTAAAATTGTGGAAACAGCATCTTTTGCAGAATAATGTGCCTCACTTTTCACATTAGAAAAAGAAAACGTCTACTTCTCAAAAATACGCACATAATATATAGTTGTTTTAATCAACGATTCAAAATGTTCAAAGCTGAGAAGACAACGGTTTCCATGAGTATGTTTTCCTCGCCCATTTAATATCGATGTGGATACAGTTCCCGAAGACTTTCAAATGGAAGTGATTGACATGCAGAATAATACCGATTTAAAAAATGTATTTTTCTCAGTAAACATCGAAAATTTTTATAAATCTTATGTGAGCCCTGAGAAATTTCCGCTTTTGACGAAAAATGCAAAGCAAATGATGTCTCTGTTCGGAAGTACGTATGTTTGCGAACAATTATTTTCAACCATGAAATTAATCAAAAATGACCACCGATCAAGACTGAGTGATGCACGATTAGAAAGCTGCGTACGTGTAGCTACCTCATCAATTCCGGCTGATATTGATCAGCTCGTATCGAATAAACAGTGCCAAATTTCTCATTAAAAATTTCAAGAAAATTCGTTTTTCTGTTCTTTTCTTGTTTGTTTTTATTTTGCATTAAAATTTGTATATGAAATCTTTACTTTTTTTAAATTTTATATTTTTTTATTCTAATGTTTATTATAAATAAAGTTTTGTAAACTATTAATGAGTGTTACTTTATGTGCAGCCCGCAAAAAAATTTTAAAATTTAAATTGGCCCATTGATTAAAAAGGTTGTCACCCCTGCTTTAGAATATAGGAAAATAACGATAAATAATTAATAGAATGTATAATAAAATAAAAATAGGACAGGTCAAAGTTAACTTTCTCACACTCCTCCCCCATAAAACAAGGAACTGCATACCATTTCCTTTAAATTTTGTCCGTTAGAGCTTACCCGTTTTCAATTTCTGTAAACTTTTCAAAGCTTCACTGATTTTCAACTTAATAAAGTTTCTATTTTTATGGAGCATTAGATGATCCTTAACTCTAACATGTGGAGGTAATTTTTCTTAACATAATTATATCCATAAAAGGATGCTTGATCAGTATCGATCGTTTGATGACAGGAAAATTTTTGATGTAAATTCCTTTCGAGGGCTGTAAGAGACTTTTTCCCCTGTTAATGTTTCAATTTTTTGTTAATATTTTAGTGTGTAAATTCCTTTCGAGGGCTGTAAGAGACTTTTTTCCCTGTTAATGTTTCAATTTTTTGTTAATATTTTAGTGATCTCTTACAGTCATCGATGAACAATATTTACGTTCCAAAATGTTACAATGAAATCAACCTTTTTGGATTTACAAATACTACTGCTGAAAAGAAAATTTATATCTATACAACTTATCTTCTTCGAGGAGGAAGTCCAGCTAGACGACGGTAGTCCACTCTCTATATTGGCCTCAGTTGTCGGCTTGGTACATCGGAACTTCTAGCAACATGCGGACCAGAAACAGTTCTTCTGATGCCGCTGTCTACTGGTGCTGTAAATCTTGTATCACCGGCATCTCCGGTGATGTCCCTTACTGGGTATGATGGCCTGTTAAACAGGCGGTATTTCTTCAGGTTGGCTATATGTTGGCCACCATGAATCACTCCACTGACTGGATACTTTAATTCGTAGTTCAGTGGAGATACCACTTCTGAAACCTCGTACGGTCTTGCCCACTTGGGTGCCAACTTGGCGCTGAACTGTCTACGGGCAGAAGAAATTGAGTGAGTTTTTAGTAACACAAGGTCACTCACCTGAAATGTTTGTTGTCGACGGCGACGATTATAGTGCTGCTGTTGTTGATTCTGTGCAGACTGGGCGTTTCTCTGGGCCGTATTCATAATTCATTGTAAATCGTTTATTTTATCTTCTACAGAAGTCGGTGGATTCGGGTACTGGGTGAGGCAGTCCCACGGAAGCATGATTTCTTGCCCAAGATGCAGTTTTGCCGGAGTATATTGGATGGAATCTTGGATGGTCGATCGGATTGCTAATGCCAACTGCTGTAGATGAATATCCCAATCTCAGTGGTTTTTGTTAATGTACGCTGCTATCATACAGCCTAAGGTGCGGTTGACTCATTCTGTTGGGTTCGATTGTGGATGATATGGAGTGATAAATACGTGCTTTATTCCTAACTGGGTGCAGACTTCGGCCGTCAAGTGTGAGATGAATTGTGTTTAATTTTTGGAAACCAAAGTTTTTGGTAGACCATATCTGCAAAAGTACTCATTAACCATATATTTTATGAATTGTGTTTAATTTTCGGAAACCAAAGTTTTTGGTAGACCATATCTGCAAAAGTACTCATTAATCATATATTTTACTACTGTTTCCGCTTTAATGTCTCTTAGAGGAAACAGTTCTATCCATTTACTAAAATAATCAGTCATTTCTGATATATAGTTATTATTTTTCCTGGACCTTGGATAAGGACCCAGGATATCGACACCCACTTGATCGCCAGGTTCCGTTATTTGTGCACTTTGCATCATTGCAGCTGGACGTTGTTGATCGAACTTGACAGTTTGACAAATGTGACAGGTTAAAACGTATTCTTTAATATCTTGAGTCATTGCTGGCCAATAGCACCTTTGTTGCACCTTTTTCATCATTTTTCTGACACCCAGATGACCGCAGTCGGATGATCATGTAATTCTTGTAAAATAGCATTTCTCAGGTTCTTTGGGAGTATGAGTTTAAACCCTCCAGATCGATCAGTTTTTCTAGTATAATACAAAATGTCATTAGTCAAGGTATAATGGAGTATAATACAAAATGTCATTAGTCAAGGTATAGTGTCTTGACTTACCTACTATTTCTGCGGCTACGGTTGGATCTGAAGTAGACTACCGGTTCCTAGATAATTGTATATTCCTCTCCTCGTCGTTGTTTCATTGTGCATTAGCTAAGTCATCTCTGCTGGAAATGGAGAGGATAGTGCAGATACGGGAACAGTAGTCTTCTTCTTTTTCATTGTTATCTGTTGTGTTGGGAGATCTGGAGAATGCGTCTGCTAATTGATTTTCAGTTCCTTTTGTGTGTTGCACTGAAAAATTAAATTCTTTTAATCTTAATGCCACCTCATTAGCCTACCTGTGAGATTTGTTGAACTTTGTATCCACTTTGGTGCCGTATTATCGGTAACTACGATGAATTTGGTGCCATCGAGGTATCTACGGAACTTCTCAATGGCCCATACAACTGCTAGACACTCTAATTCAGTGGTCGAGTAGTTTCGTTCGGCTTTATTTAATGTGTTAAACACAATAGAAGAACATTAAATAAATAAAATATGGTGTAAGCGATAACTCCCTTCTAGCATAGCACGACTCCTAGTGACGCCACTTGTATCAGTGTGCAAGGTATATCTTTCTCCTTCTTTTTGGTAATTGTAATATAGGAGCAGATATGAGTGCTTGCTTTAATTTTTCGAAGGCAATTTGGCAGGTCTCCATCCAGGACCACTTAGTCCTTTTTCTTCATAGTTGGTATAGTAGTTCAGTGATAGTAGCATAGTTTGGATGAATGGCTATATCAACTACACATTCCTAAAAAGGTGCTTAACTGTTTTGTGTTTTTCGAAGTGTTAAATTTACTCACTGCCTTGACCTTATCTGGCTCTGTCATAATTCCTCGGTTGTCAATTTTAAATCCGAGGTAGTGGACGTCCAGTCGGCAGAAATGGCTTTTAGATAATTTTACGGTTAATCTGGCCATTGACAACCTTTCTAGTACCATGCTGATGTGTTTGAGGTGTTCTGCAAAAGTAGAGGAATAAATAATAATATCATCTAAATAGACTTCACAGAAAGAGCCTTTAATGTTCTTTAGAACTTCATTCATTAGTCTCTGGAAGGTAGCTGGGGCATTTTTAAGCCCGAAAGGCATAACTAGGAAGTGGTATCGCCTTTGATTTGTAATGAAAGCCTATCTTCGACATTTATGGGAACTTGCCAGTATCCTGCAGATAAATCGAGGGTGGAGATAAATTTTGCATCTTTTGGAGACTTCATTAATTCAAAACTGATGGGAAGAGGAAATTTGTCAGTAATAGTTACCTGATTTAACTTTCTATAGTCCACGCACAATCTCCAGTCTCAGTTACCAGATTTAACTTTCTATAGTCCACGCACAACCTCCAGTCTCCCGTTTTCTTTTTACCATGACGACTGGGGATGCCCAGGGCGACTTGGAGGGTTCTATTATTCCGTCCCTTTTCATTTCTTCAATTTGCTTATTCATTTCATTTAGCTTCACCGGTGAGTAACTATATGGTTTACTGGACAATGGTTTTGCATCTTTGGTGTCAATTGTGTGCTCCACCATGTTGGTTATTCCTGGCTTATCATTAAAAATTAGGAGAAATTGTAGTAGAGTGTCTTTTAATTGGACTAACCTGTCTTTTTCTAATGGAGTCTGTAAATCAGTCAGTATTTCGTCAATATTTATCTCTCGTCTGTCGTCGTCGACTTTAAGTTCTAACTCGGCCTCTTCAAAATTTAACGAAACACAATGTTTTTGGACAAAATCGAGTCCCAACCCAGTATTTATCTCTCGTCTGTCGTCGTCGACTTTAAGTTTTAACTCGGCCTCTTCAAAATTTAACGAAACACAATGTTTTTGGACAAAATCGAGTCCCAACAAACATGGCACCACCAAATCTGGAACAATCATACAGATTTGTTTCAAGGTGACATTGTTGACTTTTATCACTGCTACGAAACATCCTAAAGTCCTATAGTCCACTCCTTGTACATCTAACCATACCATCGGACCTAGGTGGAGGTGAATGTGTGGATCCTTCTTTATTGTTTTCTTCCACACATTCTCACTAATGGCGGTGTTATCGGCTCCAGTATCTATGCGAGCATTTACCAGGATATTATTAATAAAAATAGAGATAAATTGCAAATTGGTCTTACTTGTGATTGATAGTCCAAAAAAGGAGGTTTTTTCCATTGTAGAGGCACAAGCCTCCTGCCTTGGCCTCTCGTTTAGTTTCCCTGACGCTGATTTCTTCTAGATTGATAAGGTTGTCTTCGGGTATTAGTATTGGTGGCCGGCCTGTTGCACTTTTGTGGGCAATCCCTCGAATAATGGCCCCAATTCCTGCAGTTTTGCATTGGACAGATGACATTCTATTTGTGGCTGGGGTGGACATACGAGCTAAATTTCCTGGTAGTTCCCGTTGGCCAGCAGTATTTTTTTTAACATAATTTGTTCCGAGTGGGGCCTGAGTCGTCGGTGCTGAGGACGAGGGGCTTCGGGTTGTCTTCGGAGCGTGAATTGTGTTGCGGCTTTAATAGCTTCATCGACAGTTGGGAGGTACTGATTTTCTAGATATTCCTGCATACCCAGATGCATCTGTGAGATCATGCACTCGATTATGTCATCGTCTGGAGCTTGTGGTCTCCATCTTCGGTATAACCACACAGTGTCCAATAGGAAACCTTCCACATCTCCTCGACCATCATAAGTTCGGTTAAGCGCTTGTTTAATCATGGATACCTCGTCTAGGAGTGGAGCAAACAATGATGTTAAATGCTGTTTAAAGTGAGACCAAACTCTACCGTCTCTTCTAGTTCTGCCTTCAGTTCTCCACCACTTGGCCGGATTGCTGTCGAATTGTGCGGACGCGATATCCACCCATTTTTCATGTGGTATTTCCTGGGTAGTAAAATATTGTTCCATATCAGCAAAGAAATCAATGATATTGGTCTTACCATCATATTTTGTCATGTGGTGGTGGAGCAGCTACAACAACAATTTGTCGGGAGAGGGATGAGATATCCGTTGAGGCAGGACGATGGACGGACTTCTAAAACTTCGTTCCGGAGGGGCCGATCGGTAACCCCCGGTGGCTGGTGTGTCAGGCAGACGTCGTTCCTGTGTGGGTGGGTCTCGGGATCTTCATTCCAGTGTGGACGGCCTATAATTTCCGGTGGATGATGGTCAGGCATACGTTGTTCCTGAGCTGGTGGTTGTTGATCTGCGATAACTGGTACGTTTTTCGGAGGATTAGTGCTTTGGTCTTGTTCAAAATGGTGTAGTCTGGCTGTCAAATCATTTATGAGAGATACCATATTATCCCAAGTGTCAAGAGGAACGGTAATTGTATTTGCGGCCATCGTACTATAGAGGTGAATTTTTCGGAGGATTAGTGCTTTGGTCTTGTTCAAAACGGTGTAGTCTGGCTGTCAAATCATTTATGAGAGATACCAAATTATCCCAAGTGTCAAGAGGAACGGTAATTGTATTTGCGGCCATCGTACTATAGAGGTGATTAAGTATAGTAAAATTGTAAAGTGACAAGTACCAGAAATACACAAAAATACAACTACCAAATGAAGTGACTCACCAATTGTCACTTACTACTATTAAACCAATTCAAAACCAAATACTACCACAATTTTTAGTCCCTGTTCGGTCGCCAATTGCAAAGTCGCGATTTAGAACGAATATCAATAACTCTAATTATAACTAAACCTAACGGTTAGCGACTCTGCAATCCAGAGTTCGGGCTGAGCTCAGGTCTTTAACTAAACTCTAACTTAAATATAAAACACTCTAACAACACTTCACGTTAACCAGCAAAACAAAACCAGAACGAAGAACGTACAACTATGAGTAACAAACGAGTGTTATAACTAGACGGACAAAAAGTGTTAGAAACTTAAATACTAATTGGAATAAATTTTCAAACAAGTTAAATAATAATAAAACTATAAATTTATTAAATTCAAAAACACTTCCAATAAAACATTTGCTAACACTTCTGTAACTATAATAAAGCAACGAACAAGTATCCAACAAAACTTGTTTAACTCAATTCAAATATCCAAAAATCCAATTAGTCACAAGAAATAAACCTTAAAAATACTACTTAACTTCTAATACCTCCACCTCAGATACAAACTTCAAACAATAGTCAATCTCTACAAGAACTCCAATGTCACTTAACCAACCTTACGTTGATATAACACCTCAATTGGCTGGTCAGATGCATCAACTTTTATACTCGAGTGATGTACAGTCCTGCACTTTGCTCATTTGCATACTTAGATGTAACAAGTTTTAAAGTTGTTAGCTTACAGAGTAATTCATTCATGTCATCCTCTTTACAATTAATTTATCTACCGAACAATACTTTGATACGGATCATTCTTACATTCGCATATCAGACCAGTGGTAATATTATGTAGATAAGATGATGTCATTAACCAGGATAGCTCTTCCGGGAGACGGGTTCTGATCCCGTATCACGTGATTGCTAAGAATGGAGGCAGAGACCGTGGGAAGTAAGTTAACTTTTAAACTAAATATAATATGTTAGAATATAAGAAAATAACGATAAATAAATAATAGAGTGCATAATAAAATAAAAAATGGGACAGATTCAAAGTTAACTTCCTGACACGATGTTCTCTACCCGAATTGTTCGTTAACCAATCATCGATTTTTTTATAAGAATTTGATTAATTCATTCTTGAGACTCAAAAAAATAAATAAAAAATTATATAATTTCTTATTACATTTATTTATATGTAATAACAATAATATATACATACACAGTCTTGCATTTTATCTCTCATGCTTATTTTCCATTTGTAGGATATCAAAGAATCTGTTCAATATCAATTGCTTTTCTCTTCTTCAGGATTTTCCAGAAGTGATTAATAGCATTGTTATTTTAGAGATTCCCAAGCCTATTGACCTCAACCTGGTATGGGTGCCATTCTAAGACCAAAACCAAGCCTATTGACCTTAACCTGGTATGGATGCCATTCTAACACCAAAAGTCTAAAATCTCTCTCTTACCTTCTTTAATAAATCTTTGATTTGTTTTAAGGTTAAATCTCTCTCTAACCTTCTTTAATAAATCTTTGATTTGTTTTACGTTTTTTGAATTCATTTTAAATGGGTAAAACTACTGTTCTCCCATCCTTACCCATAAGTTCACAAATGCGCAAGGCCTAAGCCTGTCATTCCATTGTCAACTGCAACATTCTTATAACTAATTTAATATTAATGTTTCCATTTAATACTGTATTTACAGAAACTTAATAATTGTAGTTAATTCACTCCTTCTTTAAATATTTAAATTTGAAAAGTATTCTACACTTTGTTCCAAAACGTTGTGTATTCTGTTCTTTTAAGTGTTGAAGATGACATTTTTTTAAATTGAAAGTACTCCAAAAACGCTAATAAATCATTTTTTTTTCACTTGAAATTCAGTGCTTATTTTTTATATATGTTTAAGAAAATTGAATTCTAAGAAAATAAATTCAAAATGATACAACTAGCCAAATAGTGCATATGGGCTCAGGGAGGATTTAGGTGGAAAGAAGATAGGAGACAGTTTAGAAAACAATATTATAACTAAATAATCAAGATAATAATATAATAACTAAACTTTATATATTGTTTATAGCAGATAGTAGTAAGTTCACAATCATTATAAACAACAGTTAAATGTTATCTTAATAGTACTTTAATGTCTATTGCTTATACAACACTGCCATGAGAGTGGTAATGGATATAAATGAATTCTCATTCATTATATGTGTATTCTTTCTGCTTTGGCAGATAGTTAATACTTCTGCCATAGCAATTTCTTTCAGATCTGTTATATGTTTAACAATCTTTGTGTTATTTTGGAGAATGTCAAAGTCCATTTCATAAGCCAGTTTCACTAGTGTGGTATTAGACTAGCTGTTCATATATATATCTTATGCTCTTCCAGATGTGTTTTTAACCCCCTGAGTAGCATGGATGTTTTGAAATTAAGTCTAATTAGTTGCAAAAAAAATTAAAATTGTGAAATCTCACTTAATTTATGTTGAAATCTTTTGAAATTTTCAATATTTATTGCAGATTTTGTTCTCTTTCTAACAGTGTAAGCATTTTTTTGAATTTTTTTCCTTTTATAACTTTTTATTACATTTATAAGATTGGCAAAAACATAATATTTTTATATGCAATTTTAGCCATATAATGAAATATTTGGTATTTTTAGAAGCAGCAAGTCTTCTGAACAAAGTGAGCCATGAATGAAATGAATATTATAATATTATGTTATATATATTATTATAATATATGAATATTATTGATAAAAATCATGAAACATTTGTTGATTAAAGTTATTTCATATTTATTTACCTGTTCTTATTTCATTTCCACAACTTTTTGCAGTACTTTTTATAAATTTTTTATTTATACAAAAATCCTAAATGGCATCATTTGATACATATATAGCTATAATAATTTTCTGTTCCTGTAATTGGATCACAGTTGGTTTATTGCAACTCCAAATCCAATGCCACTTTCCATGTCTAAAGTAGACATGACTTCAATTTACTGGAAAGCGAGTGGTGCTATAAAACAATAAAAGTGCCACATCCCTTAAATTGCCTGAGAATGTTTACATTTTGTTTTTTGTATTTTCTCATAAATTTTGGTAAAATTAAACAAAAAATGAATGATTATGATATATTTTAGTTTATTTTAACAGAATTAACTATTATATTCTTTTTTTCTAGCACTTAGGTAGGATATAAAAGTCTTTATTATAGTTATTATACAGTCACAGAAATGTTTTCAGTGTATTCAACCCTCATCAACTGTACCTATACTCACGAGACAAGCTGGAGGTAAATTAATTAATGGATACAGATTCTGGAAATCTAAAATGGTATAAGTATGGTATAGGCAAAAATACTACAGCCTTACCTTATATTATATAGTACTAGAAAGGAATATTGAAGAGGATTGAAATAATGCAATAATAATAAAGAAAACATCTGGCAAAGACTTCATACAAGAAAAATGGCACATTAATCAAGAAAATACATGTAATAAAAATTTTATTAATCTGAAAGACACTTGCAATCTTTTAGCATCTTAGGAATACCTTATTGACCAGATTAAAAAAAGCATATCATTAAATATTAATTATTTTTTGTAACTTTCATGTAATTTTTATATTATTTATTTCTATATTTATAAAATCATTCTATGTTTAATCACTCCCATAATTTTTGAAATAAGCATTTAAAAAAGTTGTTTTATATTTTAAATTTTCAATTATATTGTTCTATTTTATTCTGTTGCACTGATGATGGGGTATAATGCCTGAAAGCACTTTGCTATAAATTAAAATTCAATTTTGGATTTATTTTAAAGCTATTTTATTATTTATAGTACTGCATTGAACCTTGATTTGTTTTATATATTCTAAATTTATTATCTTTAACCATTTTTACATATTTTCACATTATATAATATAATCATTGTATAAAAAATTTATGTGGTATTAGAACTTAATTTTTTATTTTCTATAAGTATTTTCTTTTCATTAATAAAGCACAACTTGTTTATACTTAAAATAATGCTTTACAGTAGTTAAAATAGCTAAATAATATAAATAAATATACAATTTATCATTATGATTAATATTACATTTGAAAATTTTTTTCAGTCATATTGCACTGGGACAAATTTTACTTCATTTATTTGAAATATTGCTAATTTGGATAACCAATCTTCATTATTAATCTGAATTAATAATGATTTGCTGTATTAAATTGATTTATTGTATTAGTTTGAAATTATTAGATTAATTAATAAATTATAATTCGTTTCACTATATGTATTGTGAGGAAGTTAACTCTGACCTGTCCTATTTTATTTTATTATGCACTGTGACCTGTCCTATTTTATTTTATTATGCACTTTTATTATTTATCGTTTTTTTTATTAACGTATATTATACTTTAGTTTAAGAGTTGACTTATTTCCATATTCCCCGTCATAATAGTTAACAATCACGTGTTATGGAATCAGAATCCGTTCTCCGGAAGAGCTGTCCCGGCTAATGACATCATCTCATATAACTAATTTTACCACTGATCCAATATGAGAATGTAAGAATGATCTCTTATTGACATTGTGTTCAGTATATAATTAACTTGTAAAGAAAATGACATGAATTGATTACTCTGTAAGCTAACAAATTTAAACTTGTTGTACGAAATTATGTAAATGAAGCAACACGGGACTGTACGTCACCCAGATATAAAAGCCGACATGACCAACGACTCAAAGAGGTCGACTCAAAGAGGTGTTGTATCAAATACCCACCGATTTTGATGAAACTGAACTAATGTAATGGATATAAAAGCCGACATGACCAACGACTCAAAGAGGTGTTGTATCAAATACCCACCGATTTTGATGAAACTGAACTAATGTAATCTAGAACAAAAAATATCGAATATGTGTCCGAGCGTTTGTGCCAATACGCCTTATAAATAAAAATATTAGCATTTAAAATTTAGTTTCGGGGAGCTTAAGAAATAAGAAAGAGAAAAAGAGCGCTTCTAACTCTATGCTCGTAGCATAGTATGTTTGTGCCGATCCCGTAATCTGAAGGTTGCGGCTTCGAGGCCCG
>AYEL01080716.1:0-14333 GCA_000484575.1 Olivierus martensii
AAAAAAAAATCCTATTACACCAACTCGTATTCCTCCTCATTGTACACGTACATACATCATATGTGAACGACAGTAGAAAAAGAAATTTTTTACAAATTTACTCACTGTCGATATCAGATGCAATTTCTGGAGACTGTTTACATAATTTCTATATAATAAAAATAAAAATTTCTTTTAATGATGTGAATTTAATTATTTTTTATTTTTTAAAATAAAAAAAAAACATCAGATAGAGACGGACCTCGAAGCCGCAACCTTCAGATTACGGGATCGGCACGAACACACTATGCTACGAGCGTAGCGTTAGAAGCACTCTTTTTCTCTTTCTTATTTCTTAAACTCACTGAACCTAAATTTTAAATGCTAATATTTTTATTTATAAGGCGTATTTGCACAAATGCCCGGACACGTATTTGATATGTTTTGTTCTAAATTACATCAGTTCAGTTTCATCAAAATCGGTGGGTAGTCAGCTGTGTCCTCTCCTTGTAAGTGACATTGAATTCTTGTAAAAGGTCTACAATTTGCTAGAAGCTTATATTGGTGGTGGAGGTAGCAGGTTTAAGTAGTATTTAAGGTTTGTTTCTTGTGAATAATTGGATTTTTGATATTTGAATTGGATTAAACAAGTTTTGTTGATTTATTGATTGTTGCTTTATTATCGTTTCCATATTCTCTGCCTATATGCTTGAGGTACAAAGGGTCGTGGGAAATCTGTCGAAACGTCACAATAAAGGTTGGTTTCCGTGAAATGTGAAGGTTTCAGTTCTAATTTGAGAGAGGTTCCTCCTTTTAATGTTTCCTGTATTTCTGAATCTTGGAGTTGTATCTTGGCGAATTCAGTAAAGTCAAGTGTGTCTGTCTTCGATATAGAATTGATTTCGATGCGGGATAGTGCGTCTGCCACTACGTTGTTAGTTCCCTGAACATGCCTAATGTCAGTGGAAAACTGTGATATAAATTCGAGATAACGAATCTGCCGAGGGGAACACTTTGTCGAGTTTTGACGAAATGCGTATGTCAATGGTTTTGATCGGTATAAATTACGAATTGACGGCCCTCGAGCATGTGTTGCAGACGGCGGATGGATGTGTATATGGCCAATAACTCCCGATCGTATGCTGACCATTTCTTCTGGGAATCCGATAGCTTCACGGACAGGAATGCTATTGGTTTCAAAGTTTGATTATCCCTCTGCATCAATGTTTTGGCATTATATTTTCAATAATTATATATTTCATATTATTCTTAGTCTATCCTGTTTTGCACATCTAATTTAAATATCTATTATGTAGCACAGCGCTTTCTCAAACTTTTCCACTTGGCGACCCCTTTTACCCAAAAAAAAAATTTTCGCGATCCTGGGTATAGAGGTTTATAAACTAGGAATACGAATTAAAACATTTGCTAAAATTTCTGCGACTCCCAAAATTTTGTTACACGACCCCATATGGGGTTGCGACCCAGACTTTGAGAAGCATTGATGTAGCACATTACATACTAATTTCAAATAATCTTTAATACAGTGAAACCTGTCTAGAGAGGCCACACAAGGGACATGAAAAAATGGTCTTTAAATTCTTATGCTTTGTTCTATTGCATGTTTTCAAGTTTAATAAGTCTAAGATTAAAGTAAATCAATCTTTTAATATTTATGACATACCAAAATACAATTGTTTTAATATTAATTATCATTTACAGTTAATTAGCTTTAAATTAAAGTACTATAGTAATTCAAAATGTTTGTCTGCTTATATCTGCAAAATCTTCTGCTCATACATTCTTCTATATCGCTAACATGCTTTAAAATTTCTGGTTCGTTTTTAAGTACAGCAAAATTTTTAATCTCTGTTAAATGTTCTCTAACAGTTTTTCATCAATGCACTTAATAGGTTGACTATCTATTTCTTCCTGTTCATTTTCTATTATTTCTTCATTTTGCAACTGATTTAATATTTCTGTTGTTGGCATATTCCAATCAATTAATTCATTGGAATGTTCATAATTTTTTTCAAGTTCAACCAATTCTTTAAATTTGCAACCAAATATTTCCATACTAAGTGTTTCATACTCTGGAGGTAGTACAGTTGAATCTGTTTGTTCTTCAACATGGTGATTTTCTTCAACTTCAGTTCCACAGGATTTAAAGCATCTTGTAATTTTAGTTGATTTAACTTCATCCCATGATTTTATAAGCAAGTTTATGGCATCGATTAGTGTAAATTTCTTATAAATTTCTGGGGCTGACAAACTTGGATAATTTTCTAAATCTTCTAATATTCTAGCATATTTTTACTACGAAAATTTAATTTAGATGCTTGAATGATACCATGATCCAACGGTTGTATCAGACTTGTACAGTTAGTGGCAAAAATAAAAACTTTAAAGTTGAAAATTGTAAATTTGGATGTGAGGGTGCATTATCAATTAAAATTAAAACATTTCTATTTTCATTTTTCATTTTGATGTTAATTTTTCCAAAAAAAATCTTCAAAAATTTTAGATGTCATCCATGCTTTTTTATTATTGTAATAATAGACAGGCAACCTTTTTATATCTAGATTTTTAAAACATCTGGGTTTAGCAGACTTTCCAATCACTAATATATTTTCCTTCTCACCTATGGCATTAGTTAAGAATGCAACAATTATTCTTTCTTTACTATTCTTGGCACCTTTACTTTCATTATCTTTAAAACAGAAAGTTTTATTAGACATTTTTCTGTAGAAAATTCCAGATTCATCAAAATTATAAATGCTTTCGGTGAATATGCAGAACATAAGGAAGTCTTGATTTCCATTCTTCAACAGTTGTTAAATTTACATCACACTTTCACCACATACACTTTTGAAGACAATATTATGATGCTTTAGAAAATTCTGTAACCATCCATTTGAACCTTTAAATTCTGTATATCCTAAATCTTGTGCAAATTGACAAACTTTTGCCTGCAGTAGTGGTCCATTTATGGTCATTCGTCTAGAAGACATATCACAAAAGAATTTATAAGAAAGTTCATTAATAACATCATTTTTACACCATAGTGATGTTTTTTTCTTTCATCAGGAACATTATTTTCAAAACTTTTAATTATTTCATCCCTTTCCTTAATTATTTTTTGAATTTGGGTTTTCCCTACTTTCATAATTTCAGCAATTTTCCTGGCACTTTTACCAGATTTGCTCATATCTAGCACAGTCATTTTCTCTTTTAAAGAAAGATAAGTTTGAGGCATTTCTCTTGTAAAGAAAGATAAGTTGAGACAAAAATTTTACTTTACTTACTGTATTTAATTTTAAATCCCTATACTGTAACTTTGAATGCCTTTGTAAAACTAAAAATTCTCTTATCTCGAAACTTCGAAAGCACAACAATATTGCAGATGGAAATTCCTAATCAGTTTTAGCACCATGTGTTAAGAAGAGTTGCCAGATGGAAACCTCCATAAGTCGACTGTATTTAATTTTAAACCCCTATACTTTAACTTTGAATGCCTTTGTAAAACTAAAACTTCTCTTATCTCGGAACTTCGAAAGCACAACGATATTACAGCTGGAAGTTCCTAATCAGTTTTAGCACCACGTGTTAAGAAAAGTTGCCAGATGAAAACTTTCATAAGTCGCAATTTTTCAAAAAAAAAGTCGCCCAAGTTTTAATTTTTCCGTACACTCTCATTGTTTAACTGTAATATTTTTCTCCCAATTTTATTTTTCAAGTCGCAATCAGTGTTTCTAAGAGTGTACTGTACTGTACAGTATTTCTTTATTTCATAACTCTCACTGTCATCAATTTCTCGGTGAGCTCAGTCAAGTTCGTGAGAATAAAATGGCATCAAAGGATCTATTACAGTATACAGTAGTACAATACTGTATGTACTGTAATTGATTGTTGGCGGTATTCTTCTTGACTAACAATTTCCGATATTGTAACAGACAATTGTAAAGGATGCCTTTTTTTCCAGCCCAATTTACAAAAAAATGTCCAATCTGGCAACTCTGTTGTTAAGACACAAGTCATGTGATGCGAGTTCTGATTTGGGTGTTAAGCCTAACGGTCTACCAATGTGCAGTTGCAGTACTTTAAATATCGTATATTACATTGTTTGTTGGTCCATGAATAAAAATAAGTCGAGAGCCATTAATTTAAAGCTAAAAAAGTTATTAACTGCACATAAAGGGTCGTTAAAAGTCATAGGGTGAGAAGAGCTTTTGGTGGTTGCTGGTCACATTTGTTAGGTGGTTATTCCTGTCGAAAATTTCATTGACTTAATGGGCAGAAAGCAAAAAATGGTCGCTAAAGACAGGTAGTCGCTTTAGACAGATGGTCGTTCAGTTAGGTTTCACTGTATTCAGACAGCACACATAACAGAAAAAAATTTTTTTTACTAATTAAAACATTTTTGGCCTAACTTTGAAGCACTCATCAGTATGCAAATTCTTACACAATGAATGTCTTAGAACATAAGTCATGACTATGTTCCAAGATATTTGTATACATTATTATATTAAAATTTATAGCCAATATTTTTTTGCAATAGTTTCTTGCATTTTTGTTTAATAAACTTATTATTCTAGGAAATTTTCTAATTATGAATATCCAGTTTATAAAATTTTGCCTATACAAACATCATTTTATTTTCAAATTTTTGAAAAGTTTTGGGATTTGTACAAACATTTAAAGTATACTCTAGTTAAAACTAACTATACTCTATCCCACTTTGAGTTGATACTGATGTCACCTAGGGAACATAGTACACAACATCATATCTTTCTACTCTTAGACTGTCCTACATTCGTGTTTTTGCAAAAGTATAATAATAACTTTTATTTGCAAATCTTAAGAACTTTAAAAGTCTTTTTGTTATCATATTTAAAGTTTTTACACAGGAAATTATTTTGATTATTTCTTCATGCGAAAGAACTATAATCGCCTCATTTGTAACATCACTTTCAGCTTAAAGTGGGATAGGGAATATCATTAAACCAAATATTCCAAGCTAAACTAATCCCTAGTGTAATAATTCTGAATTAAAATGTAATTTTGAAAATAATTTTCAAATTAAGGCTATAGTGCCACCATCTATTGTATTAATTAATTAATTAATTAATTAATTTTTTAAAATTTGAACTAAGGTGGCACCATCTAATTTTTAAATTAATTTTCCCAAAATAAAATTTTGTCACAGCATTGGAATTGAACCAGAATCTTTTGGATAGTGCCTCAATACCCAATACCTTACCAGTTAGACTATAGCAGCATCCAGCAGAATTCTATTTTGGGAAGCTTATGTAATGATCACTTTGGAAACTTATCTGACTTGAGCCAAGTCTGTCTGCCTAGGTTTGCCATGAGGGCTTGTGGCTATGCAGATAACCTGCCTAGAAGTGCTAGTATCAGTCTATAAGTTTCCAAATTGATCATTACATAAGCTTCCTGAAAAGGAATTCTGCCAGATGCCACCATAGTCACTGATAAAACATTGGAGTGCTATCCCAAAAATCTCAGTTTGATTCCAGTGCAGTGGCAAAATTTTATTTCAGAGAAAATTAATTAAAAAAATTTATATTTAATTATTGAATTCTAAATGGTACAACCTTAGTTCAAATTTTAAAAATTAATTAATTTTAACTCAACAGATTGTGGCACCATAGCCTTGATTTGAAAACTAATTGTTAAAATTACAGTTTAATTTAAATTATGTTAATGAAATGATCTACTAGTAAATTGCATTGTAAATATATATGCACTATATATATTTCAAGATAGTGGAGTTTCTATTTAAAAAATATGTAAAACAGCTAATTCAACAAATAACTGAAGACTATAGAAGTTAAATTACTTTATTCAATTTGACATCATTTTTGACAAAGAAATGTATGTCAGATGCTGTTCGTAAGAATATAAAATCAACTTTACAAAATATTTCCATACTATAACTGAAGAAGGATTCTTTGTTTAAATTTACCTTCATTGTAATTTTATGCTTGAAATCAATCAGTTTATAAATATGTTCCTTTACAAATTTCAATCTGATAATCTGAAATCAGTTGTTTTTTTCTCAACTTTTTCTTTGAATCTTTGCTTTCTCAATAATCTAGTAATCTGTCTAATAATAATTTCTTTTTAAAAATGCATTCAACTTCCTCTTAAATTATTGCACTCCAATATCCTTTTTCAGGGGACAGTGCAAGTTCTCTCCTCAAATCTACTGTTCCCTCAGACAAGCATTAAAACCATGATTCATTAATGTATTTGCTGGTTAACGAAAAATAATTTATTATTATTAATCTGCATTATTTTCTTCTATCGTCGTGTTAATTTCAAGGGATTGTTGGCTTTTTTTATTATATTTAATTAAATTTTTATTCAATCTTTTCATTTCAGTTTTAAACATAAAGCATTTTTTCAGTTTACCAAGTATAGGTTGCAAGTTTTTCATTTTAAATAAGTAAAAACTAATACATTATCATGTATAACCTTTTCTGTAAATTTTTGTACAATTGTTACTCTTACTAAATGACTTATTTTCTGATAAGTGAACTGACTATACAAAATAAGTCAACACACATTCTTATTGGAAAATATTATATTGTTATAATTTTTTTCTTTGCTATATTCATTGGTGATTCTGACCTGTAGGTCATTCAAGTTTGATCTCTCATTCAGAATTGCCAGTGAAGTTAGTCCAAAGATTGAAGATTATTATTTTGTTCAGAGGAGACATGCCCATTCTATAAATTTTTAGATATATTTCTTATTAAATTTATGGTCAAAATTAATTAAATAATGTAAAAGTATATTTTTGATCTAAATATATATAGAAGTTTTATAATATATTAAATTTTTATTTATTTTTATATTAATTTTCCCAATTAAATTGTTTTTGGACTGCTAATTTTGATAGCTCTTAGATATAGCAATTACATCCCAGATAATTCATATATAACAACTTCCATTTCAATGCACTAAGATTTTGTTTTCCTCCAACAAAATATAGATGATCTGTATTACTAATACATCTTGTGATCATTAGAGGATAATTTAGCTCCTGAAATCATGTTTGTTTTTTCTTCAATTTTTTTAATGGATTTATTGACAGTTTGATAAAAATGCTTTTTTTTCCAATAATAATTCTTTGCTTTACAAAATAATTAGCTGATTTATTCCTTATTTGCTTATTGAAATTTTTGAGATATAACCTTCTTATTGTTTCTATAAATTAATTTATAAAGACTTTTTTATTTATTTTAAATAGGAATATTGTTCATATTTATATATAATTATTAAAAATAATTATGCATATGCATATTTATATTATTTTAATAATTATGCATATTATATATATATATAACAGTGATTTGGGGAAATTAATTTAAAAATTATAATTTAATCATTAATTACTAGATGGCGCCACCTTAGTTCTAAAAATTCTAAAATTAATTAATTATTAATTCAACAGATGGTGGCACCATAACATTAATTCAAAAATAATTGTTTGCAAAATTTAAAATAGACTTTGATCGCCAGGGGAAGTTTGGCTGTGTTCGTTTGGTTGGTTAGAAATAGTTAATCCTCTGATTGAAAGTTTGATCTGAGTGATAAATATTTTATTTAATTATATATTGACCATTTTGGTCCAATACATTTGCCTTTCTGTAATAGCATGATTCCATGCTAATAGAATTTCTGATCTTTTCTTGCAAAAAATTGACATGATTCCATGCTCGTAGAACTTCTGATCTTTGCTTGCAAAAAACTGAATCAAGTGATTTTTGACATCTTCATTTGAACTAAATGTTTTGCTATCTAAAGAGTTTTGTAAAGACTGGAACAAGTAATAATCAGAGGGTGCCAGATCTGGCAAATATGGTGGGTGCCATAGCATATCCCATCGAAGCTGTAACAGTTTTGGTGAATCATCAAACTTGTATGAGGCTTGGCATTATCAAGGTGAAACACTACATCTTTTCTGTTAATCAATTCTGGCCGCTTCTGTTTGATGGAATCACTCAATTTGTCCAATTGGTGGCAGTACACTTCTGAATTAATTGTGAATTTGTCAGATAGAAGTTCAAAAAAAAAAAAAAAAAAAAAAAAAAAAAAAAAAAAAAAAAAAAAAAAAAAAAAAAAAAAAAAAAAAACCCTTGAAATCCTACCAAATGGAAAGCATCACATATTTTGATGAATATCAGCCTTCGAAGTGCTTTGAACTAGCTCATCTCTTCTGTTCCATGATCGCTTGTATTCAACATTGTTGTAAACAATCCATTTTTCATCACCAGTTATGATTCGCTTTAAAAATGGATCATTTTTTTTTCATGTTTGAGCAGAAAATCACAAGTGTTAATGCAACAGAGCAAATCTTCTTTGAAAACGTGGAATCCAAATATCGATCTTTGAAATGAAATAAAGTTATTTCAAAAGGTCAAGAACTGTCCAATTCGACAGGTTCAACCTTGTAGCAATTTCCTATGTTGTTATTCAGCAGTTTTATTCAACCAATATCATTATTTTGTCTTCATCAGCTTCAACTGGTCTTCCAGAACATGGTGCATCTTTAATATCGAAATCGTCAGAATAAAATTTTATAATGATTACTATGGAGACTTACTTTATCAGACAAGGCCAAAACTATCACTCCCAGGTGAGCTATTTATAGTTTCGGCCTTGTCCGATAAAGTAAGTCTCCATAGTAATCATTATATAAGCTTCCCGAAGTGGAATTCTGTCATAGGTCACCGTGGTCTAATCGGTTAAGGCATTGGGGCATTTACCCAAGGATCCCAGTTTGAGTCTGTTGCGGTAGCAAAACTTGGCACTGGCATTCTATTAACACATCTTTTCCAAACATTTCACATAACTTTTTTCTTGTTTGAACAGCATTCTTATCTTTTTGGTAATAAAAATGCAAAATATGCCAAAAATGCTCCTTTTTATTTTCCAATTTTTGGTATGACACCAAAAAAAAAAACAATAGCACAGAATCAAAAAAAAGAATTTTTTTACAAAAATCTTGAAATATCAGCTGTCAAAATATATAATGGCAATATAGTTTAAAATGAAGTTGGCTGGTTAAAAATACAATTAATGACACTCTTGAGTAAAACGAAATTACTTTCTGAACAACCCAATAATAATCAATTTTTGTTGAAACTTTTTTACTATTGTAAATTTCAAAAAAAATAAAATATTTAGTTTTATTATAATTGAGTATACTAAAACACTGCATTTTTATTTTTTGTTTTCTCTGTTACAATTATTAATTATTATTAAAATTTTGTATATTTATAAGATAATGAAATTTTAATTATGTAATTAGTCTGAAAACTTTTCCTATGAACAGTTTTTTATACTTTTATAATTATTCAAATTACAGGCAGTCCCTGACTTACATAAGTGAATTGTTCTGTGAAATCTTACATAAGTCAAAAAATATGTATATTGAGCATAGATTTGCAGTACTAGTGGATCAGAAAGACATAGCATTAAAAATAAGTACAGGTAGGCCTCGATTAGTGCGAATAATTGGTTCCACGAATTTCTCCACAGGTAGGCCTCGATTAGTGCAAATAATTGGTTCCACGAATTTCTCGGCTATTCGAATTCGCACTAATCGAAATTACTATGTATAATATAATAATTGGTTCTTGCTTTGGGAGATTCCAGCCATTAGCTAACTTCACGAGGAATAACCACAATAAACTTAACACTAACTGTAACAGTACTTACAAATAATTACAATATACAATGGATGATTAGTTAACGAACAAATCGGATAATGAACACTTTTGCAAAAAGATTTTTATGTTTGGACAACAAACATTTATATATTTAACTGTTAGATTTTTATATATTTTTAAGTTCTTTGCATAAGATTTTCCTATCAATTCAATCTTTGATTAGTGTTATTCTTTTAGTAATGGATAATTTTCTTAATTTTGGTATTTTCAATAAATAATGGCAATATATTCAATATACTACAGTATTTTTGCATAGCTTACACCAATGGTTCCCAATCTTTTCTAGGGTGTGGAATACTTTTATGAGCAATTTTTTCATCGGAACACTTAAGTTAATATAAAATACATAAACTTTTCATCACTTATTTTAATAAAATTAGGCAGTTATAATTCAAAATTACATCTTATAGTTAGATTATAATGCCATTTTTGAGATAGAGAGAGAAATACCTAATTAACTTTAATGGGAAACTTGTGCCTGATGTTTTTTACATATTTCTTCTATGCTGGGATGTATACAAGACAATGCCACTCTTATTTCTTCCTCTAAATTTGTCAGTCTTTCCTTTTTTTAGATTTTATATTGGTTAGTGTGGAAAACCCTAGTTCACACAAATATGAAGTTGAAAAAAATAGTAACATTTTTATGCCTTTTTTGATATCAGTGGATATTCTTGTTTGACGGCTATCCAAAATTCGTCAAGATTCGTTTCAGTATGTTTGATTTTCAAGGTGTGGTTGGATGACAAGGATGTAAGCTCCTCTTCTTCTGGGACATTAAATTCAGACTTATTATATAATAGTTTTATAAAAAATGGATTCCTAACCCAATCATATTTGTCTGTGTCGAGAGAAGGAAAATACAGTCAATTCTCGTTATTCACGAATTCTGTATTCGCATATTCGACTATTTGCAAAATTTATTTGTAACCACAAAAATTGTTATTTGCGGAGCTTTCACACTTATTCACGGACTCCTGCTGAGCGGCAAAAATACTGTTACCAATGTACACCCTTTCTCTTTCTCTCTGGAGAGAGAGGGAGAAAGAAGTCTGTTTGTTACCAAATGTAGTCTCTGAATTGGTTTGCCGGAAAATTTCTGATTACCTATCTTTGTTCACTCTACAGACTGCAGGTAAGCCAAAAGCCTGTTCATATCGTCTGCCCCATAGAAGAATGTGACCCTATGTTTGAATGCAGCCTCAAATTTAGACACCTGACTTCCTGCACATTTGCTCCTTAAACTGAAATTTTAGAAGACCTGAGACAAAAAAACGACACAGACAAGGCTGATGCAGTTTTTCAACGCAGTTCAGAAAGACAATGTGTTAGCTATCACATCAAACATCTTGCAACATCAAAAACTATCAATCAAAAATAAGATTTTATATACTACATAGTTAATGTTTTTAAAAATTAAATAAAGATTACTGTAATTATAATACTGTATTTAGTACTATACACTGCATATACTGTAATTATTTATAAAAAATAATATAATAAAAATTAAATAAGGTGTCTGTAAACAGAAAAACATACATAAACCAAGTATGAAAATGTTGGGAAGAAAGGTTTGCAGGAACCTAATTCTACATTTCCCATAGGCACATGGTTCACTATTTGCTAATTCAGTATTCGCAAAGAATTTACGGAATGTAACTACCACGAATAGCGAGAATCAACTGTATTTTTTTACATTGTTATCTAATATTGCTAAATGTTCTGATATCAAGGAAACAAAATCGATATTATTGTTTTGTACGAATGGAAACATACTGAGATTATTTTCTTCTACTCTTTTTTTCCAAAGAATGATTTTCTTATGGAAAGCTGATAGTTTGTCTGTTGATGTTAAGATGTTTTTGTGCACATTTTGCATGGTAGTATTCAGTGTTCAAATAATTAAATATGTCTGTTAAATATTCAAGTTTGGCACACCACATATCATTCTTAAGATCATCTGCGAAGCACATATTTTCTTGTTCGAAGAAAACTATCAATTCTTTTTTTAGTTCTAGTACACAAGAAAGTACCTTTCCTCGAGAAAGCCACCTGATTTCTGTATGAAAAATTAACCCTTCATATTTTACTTCTATCATTGCACACAGTTGTTTAAAAATTCAGGATTTTAATGGTCTTGCCTTTATATAATTTACCATATCAACAACACCAGTAAGAACACCTTTTAATTCTGAAGGTAATGTTTTTGCAATAAGTACTTCCCTATGTAAGAAGCAATGGTTCAGATAAATCTCACTGTTTTGTTGCTTTGCAAATATCACAAATCTCTTGACTGAGCCTGTCATTAATGGTGCTCCATATCAAATTTAAACCGTTCAAAATAAGAATTAATAATGTTATAAATGGCTTCTCTGATCGTTCTCTCTGGTAATTCTCTGCAACACAAAAACTCATTGACTATTCTGTTTTCTTTAACAAATCGAATGAATCCAAGTAAAATGGCTTTTCCACTGATCTGAGTTGATTTGTCAATTTGAAGAGCAAAAGGTGTATTTTGAAGTTTACTTGCAAATCTTCCTTCAATATCACATACTAAATCAATTATTCTTCATTGAATGGTATTATTTGAGACTGGTATTTTCATAATTTCTTTTTTTGCTTCTTCTCCAAACATAATACTGGTGATCTTGCAATGGTAAAATGAGTGACTCAGCTATGGTATGTGGTTTTTGTTTCATAACTACTAATTCTGCAATTTTATATGATGCTATTTGAGATTTAATTGATAATTTCATAGTTTTATTGAAATAGGTTGTTTGTTTTTTGTAATTAAAAGTCTATCGAAATAATCTTTACCTTTTGAAGTAAGATTTTCATGCTTAGTTGTAAAATGTCGTTTCAACTTTGCAGGAACCATTGCACTATTAGCAAGTTTATATCCACATACACAAGACAGCGGTGTTGGACAATCTTTATCGCCTGTCTATGTAAAGCCGTAATTCATATATTCTTCCATATACTGGTGATTAATTTTATGTTGTTTGAACAACTAGCGTTTCCTTTTAAATAAGCAGCCTCTTCATTCTCATAGCTTGAATTTGTATCATGATTATTTTTCCTTATGATAAATCTATCCATCATTTCTAGGGGTACAAAATTTATTATCAAAACATAATTATGTAATGAAAATATATATTTATTATTAATTTACAATTGTTTATTAATATGCATAACTGAATTTTAACCAAGGTTGAAGGAATTACTTGTAGAAAGGTTCTGCCATTTGGGCTTAACCATCACTTCCTTTAAAATGATGGTCGCAAAGCATCATAGTTGTGACGTCACAAGCCACAATCATCTGCTTTTTGTAAATTAAAAATGCCACGATGTGCAGTTTACAATTGCTAAAATAAAAAATAAAAAATATAAATTTATGTTTATGAAATTTTATGATTTTGATTTTTTGATATTCCGCCTTTCGATACGGTCGTACACTTCCAATTTGTGATAAATCTGCAGAACACCTGTGAAATGCTTACGGAACATCAGTGCTCCATGGAACACCGGTTGGGAACCACTGGCTTACACACTAATTTAAATTCTGAATAAAGTTGTTGTTTTTTATAATTTAGTTTTTCTTAGTAACCAAATTGTGGTACTTTATTTTTTTCAAAAATGTAAACATGGTATCTATAAAATTGTTTCTTTGTAATTATTTTTGATATTTTTACTGGTTTTAAAACAAAATTGGACTGTGTTCATTTAATTTTGCTCCTCATTGTATGAGTAAATTATTATTCATGAATTTTTCAACTTATGAATATTACATGCTTCTGAAGATAATAAGTAGAAAACAGTTTATATAATCTACAATTTTTGTAAAGTTGATTTTATCAAAACTAAATCTAATATCAACAAAAATAATATTAGACATATAAATTCTACTTATATAATGTTCAAAGATATACTATATAAAATTTCAAACTTTTTTTATCAAATTCTGGTTACATTATATACAATTAACAGAATATGAATTTAAATATGATTATAAATATCTTTTAATATATATATATCATTTATTGCTGTTAATTTTAACTGTTTAATATTTTTTATATTCTTTAACAATAATTTTATATTAATTTTACATTGCATTAATTAATATTATATCACCACAATTTTTAACAAATTTTTATTTCAAATGTTAAAATTCTATTCCAGCTAGAATTTTTTCATGAAAGCTTTGCATTTGAATTAATCTGTAACTTTCAGAAAATTATTTTCTTATTCAATAATTTATTATTACTGTATATTAACTTAATTTGTAAAAGCTTATGTTATATAATATTCTTTTTACTATAATATTTAGAAGAATACTTCTTTTTGTAATTAAAAAATTATAGATTTAACATATTTATTTCTTATAGATTCTTTTGAGAATACTATTTTTAAAAACTATAGGGAAATTTTAAATATAACAGTCATTCTGCCTATATTTTAGCATATTTTTTCAATACTCTTCTTTATCTATGCTAAAAATAATGATGCACAAAGAATCTCTAAATATATTTTATGCAAATTATTAAAAAAATTTTTATAAATAAATAAATCCTATAAATATTTTTATAGTTAACT
>AYEL01080719.1:0-16969 GCA_000484575.1 Olivierus martensii
GATTTTTATAATGTAAATTAATAATATTAAAATAAATTATTTAAAATTAATATATATTACCTATTTTAATTTTATATTTCATATACAATAATTCACCTATTATCTGATCTCAATGAAAAGCAATATAGATTGGATATTGTGAAATTCAGATAATTTAAAATTTCAATATGGTGCTCAAATTTATTCATTAATTAAAGCATTTTTTACTTTAGCTATAATATACTTATTTTGATGTTTTTAATCAAGAAAAGTACCATAATCTTTTACTTTTCTGATGCTAAGTAAAAACAATATGATATTCTTACAAGAATTATGATAATATCTTTTTCAAAGCTGAAAAGAAATTGCTATGAAGAATTGATCCATCCTTACAGTTATAATTTAAATCAGGGGTGGACAAACTGCAGCCTTCAGAACTACATAATGCGGCCCTCCAACTAATAGCTATAATGCTAAAAATTTTATCGATAAATAAAATGAATACAAAAATTTCAAATCTGTTTCATATCTCAGCAATATAGTTTATGTGATTTCTAGAAAAATAATAAATAATAATTCATATGGTAAACTATAGATGTCATTACAGTGTCATATTTCTTACAAAAATAGATTTGATTAACCATTAACCAGAATTAACATCATTGCATAAGAAATCAGTTAAAAAATTCATTTCAAAATCAAATAAAATCATTTTGTCAGTCAATCAACTCAATACTTTTTGTAATTTCATGGTGTTTGTATTTAATATTTGTGCAATTTCCTAAACAGGTATGTTTTTAATTATTGTTTCAAATTTAAAATGATTAAATTATAATTTTAATATATAATTTAAAAGAATTTTGATCCTGCTGAGCTTCTCTGAAAATGGCATTTCATTTTTTTCGGACTGTTGGCATTGTTCAAACCCATGATACAAGCAGCCAGATGGCCAAGTGGTAACACTGTCAGCGTGCCACACAGGAGGACCCAGGTTCACGTCCCGGGTCTGATATCTCCTGAAAAGTTTTTTTGGATGCTGGGCTCGACAGGACAATCCCCATCCTTCACCATCCAGTCTCCCTTCACGGATATATGTACAGACCGTGGTTGGAACTGGCCCACCCCTTAGTAATCACCCTGATTGGAAAGGGCTGTAAAATATGCCAAAAAAAAAAACCCATGATTCTTATAACGGCCAATGAAAGCTGATCTACTAAGAAAATTGGCTTAATTTTAACATGTCACCCTTTTATAATATCTTAGTCAACAAATGCACCCCTCAAGATCTTTTTATTTTGGCTACATAATTTTCTAAGAGAATTTTATCATCTCAGATAGTTTAGTTATTAGGGGATTTTGAAAGTTTTTTTTTGCTATTTTGTGTTTTGCCGTTTTCTAATCAGAGAAATTACTAAAGGACAGAATCATTTCCAACCACACACTACACCCACACCCATGGGTTTTTTTTTTTGTCAACAGATGACGCCACATTCCATTCTGGAAGAATACTATGGCGGGGCGAAATAAGCTCTTCCACAGGCTGCCCACCTCTGTGGAGAGGTGAGCCAGATTGTGGAGGAGGGGGATCGACGGACTGGGTCCAGACCTATGATAAATATTTTCAAGGGATGGGACCCAAAATTCGAACCTGGGTCCTCTAGGGTAGAATGCTGAAACATTTCCACGCAGCCAATCCAACCGACTGTGGACTTTGTGAGATGGTGAAGGATGGGGATCGCTGGGAAAGTGCGGCCCTAGGCTATATTTCATTGATGCAATATGGCCTTTCTCCCAAAATTTTGCCCACTCTGATTTAAATTTTGAGAAGTTAATAATAAATTTTGTTCAATAAAATCGGCAAGTGATACAAAGCAAACTAATAAAACTTTATTGGAACACAACTAGACATATTCATGTTATATATATATGAACATATTGAGAAGTGAGGAAGCAAGACTTCTGAAATGTTAAAGTGCTGCCAGAGTACAAAAATTAGCCAAAAAATATATATGTATATAAAAATTACTGTATATACTTGAATATAAACTGATCCATGCATAAGCTGGCCCCCTGACTTCAGAGTTTGAAAATTGGTAAAAATGTGTAACTCATGTATAAGCCTACCCCAGACTTTAGCACTTAAAATTCAATAAAAATTTGAAAATGATAAATTAAATGATCTTTGATTTTTATATTAATGTCATTTGCCAAAATAAATATTTTATAGAAACTTTAAATATATACATATAAAATAAATTACGGTATTATAATATAGACACCAATATATCAATTTAAAAGGTAAAATTTTACTTTACCCAAAGCGATTGAGCACGTTGCACTGCTGACTCCAACCTGCATTTGTGTAAGTGCATCAGATAGGCGACCCCACACTACCTGAAGTGCCATGATGCAGAAATTCTTGACAATAATCCAGCTAAAGTGACTTTTGAGGTAGCTCTTGTACAGTGCAGACGTTTGTCTACCTCTCTCCTGATACCATCCATACTTCAGTGTTAGTTACCAAACTCAAATTTTTGGAAATTGTGCCCAACCTAACCTTGGGTATCATTGACCTTGAAGGAAAGTTAATTGTGCTCACAAGTTGGTACTCTCCCTGTGCCCTGTGCTACCCCCTTTTCTGCCCCCAACGCAGATGCTGGTGGATTGAGTTTCCACCAGTGCCTTGTTCATCTGTGTCCATTTTGGCTTTCTGTGTCAACCATCTTCTGTAGTTCTAAACTAATGGTGCCACCAAATTCCTGTTGGTAAGTACCCTTGGATACCCCACTGGTCCTGCTCTCCTGAGCTCCCATTTTGTCTATGTCAACGGATTAGGACTCTACCTGACTTCTACCTTTAACTACTTTCTAGAAAGTTCTGTGTCAGGTAGTGATAACTCAGTGTACTTGTGACATAATCATGTAATTTTAGTGTCATCAGATACCCCTCCCCACTCTCTTTTGGATACCCTTTGTGCCTGATCACTCATTGCTGCCAAATACTGAATGTTTCTGGATTACCCTTTCGGCAAGTCTACTACTTCCAAACTTGCTTCTCCTGCCTTCACTTCTGTGTGTCCCTCCAGCTGTCTGGTACATCTTTTCCCAAAAATAACTGTGCCATTTGGTTCTTCACTGAAGACATTTTGGGTTCTGACTCCATCTGCTCTTGTCAGTGTTGCCAACTTGCGGATGCTTACGGATTCTGTTTGGAACTTCTACCGAACACCACAGATCATTTACTGAACTAGACTTGGTTAGTTGTTTTTTCTTTACAACACTTTCTAGTTTTAAGCATCATACCTCACTGGTCACAGTGAGATATTTAACTGATATATTTTTCAGTAAGAGATTTAACTGATTTAGAATTTATTATCCCTAACAAAATATTCAAAAACATTGATAAAATTATCAATCTTTTACCCTGAAAAATACAAAAGTAGCATCGACCAGGAAGAACGGGGAAAAATTCAGACTTAAGCCCTGGAAATCCAGGGGTTTGCAAATGAAATTCTGGTATCCCTAAAAACCATAGTTAAAAATTCAGTCAAGGAATACCTGACATATGCTGATAAAGTGAAACTGCCTGGCAACAGCACCAACAGAAAAATTATCAATAAAACTCTAGTGGATCCAAAACCCTCAAACCACACTGGACAGTTTGCTGTCTTGATCTCTCCCTCCTCTGATGAAAACCCTGACCTGGACATTACTGAAATTAAGGACACCATCACCACTAACATTAAGCCCCAAGAACTGGAATCACCATCAATGGTCTTAAAACTACACAGCAGAAAGACCTATTCATACAACTTAAAAACAAAGATGACATTGAGAAACTTATTACTGCCATCCAATCCATTGCTGATCTCAGTGAAAAAATTAAAATTCAACAGACTAACAGAAAAATCCGAGAATAATTTTCTTCAATGTCCCAGGTTATATAGATGAAAATCAACTCCTCCCATGCACTGACAAACAAAATCCTGAAATAAATAAACGGTTTGATGAAGAAGACTTCATCCATTCTTGTAAGATAATCACTAAGATTAACAAGTAAAATCAAGAATCTGATAGCAGATATCTTATTGTCACTGTGCCACCAAGAGTCCGTAATGCTCTTATCAACATAAACATTGTTTCTGTGGACTGGGCCACTATGCACATCGATGATTACATTCCATTGCTCAGGTGCTATAACTGTTGCAGCTTTGGCCACATGGCTAAAGCCTGCAAAACTAGTCAGTTGTGTAGCCAATGTGGGGAAGAACATAATTTTAAACACTGCCCTAACTTAGACAAAACTCCACATTGTGTCAATTGCTCCAAATATAACGACATCCAGAAAGATAAGAGTAATCATTTCTCTACTAACCACAATGCTTTTCATCCTTTCTGCCAATATACCAAGAAAATGAAAACTTTAACAGTCAAAAGAATAAATTATGACTAATTCCTCCTTCTTAACCCCATTCTCCTCTGCTCCAACATCCTTCATACAACTAACAACCTTAACTCCAATGGAGTGCACTCTGCTTCAACCACTAACAGTCTTAGCCTTAGCTTTCCTTCCACAGTGAATAGTAACCTTCCTAACATTACTAATCCTGATAAACTCCAACTGATCTCTATCAATTTACAAAGAAGTAAAGTGGCTAACTCCAGAATTTTGCAACTTGTTCAGCAAATGGATATTGACATCATCCTCATCCAAGAACCTTATCTGATCAAAGGCAAAATCGTTCACTTCAGTGACTGGAGTATTTACCAGAAGAATAAAGGTGATACTGATAACAAGACAGGAATCATTGTTAAAAACAAGGAGCTTGACAATCGGGCTGGCCACACAATTCACAAACAGTTTTTTGACTACTGTCACTCTTCACATCAACAAAACTGACTACAACCTCATTAATGTCTACATTTCTTCCAATGCTGACTTTGACAAACACTTAACTGAAATTGACAGAGTTCTTCAAGCTCTTAATGGTAAAAACATAATTATGGTTGGTAACTTTAATGCTAAAGGATATGATTGGCACAGCCCAGTTGAGGATCAGAGAGGACTCAAACTTTGCAAACTTACCGCTCAACACAATGACTTTCATGAACACTTCCCAGATCCCACTTTCTACACCTTAAATGGTCAAAGTTGGATTGATGTTTATCTGACAAAATTAATGATAAAATTGAAAACTGCTCCACACGGGAAGAGGATAATGCTAATGACCACAGATATATTCACATCACAGTTAAAGCGAACAAGCCAAGTAGAAGAACTTCTAACTTGACTAAACAGAGGAAGACGGATTGGTACACCTTCAAAGAAAAATTAAAAACCAACTGGCTCAAGTTTGCTTCTGTTAGCAGAGAACCAGTTGGCATTGACAATTTTGTTGAGAGGCTCAACAACTGCATTCTGAAAACCTTTCAAGAATCCACCAACTATCAAACTGGTTTAGACAAAAACTGCCACTGGTGGAATCAAAATCTTGAGAGACAGAAAAAACTCGTTCAAAGGATCAACCACAATCTTAGAAGAGAAACTGACGAAGAGTTAAGAAATGAAAAAAGACAACAATTTATCATTGAAAGAAAGAAATACAAGGACATGATCAACACTGCTCACACTATCTCGACATAAATTCTGCACTAAGATTCTGGCAGACAAGCTTTGGAAAGGTCCTTTTAAGATTTTATTTAATAAAAGAAAAAGAGTCACTGTTCCTAATATGATTCTGAGGGAGGATAATACTTACACTGACACAATTCAAGAAGCCATAGAGACTATCCTCTGGAAACTCTTTCCAAAAGATGACACACCACAGAAGACAAAGAAATCCACACCCGTATTAGAGAAAAACCTAAGGATCCTCCCAGCACTACTAACGATCAAATGTTCACTTTCATAAAAATTGAGAGCATGATTAATAGCTTAAGTAATAACACTTCTCCTGGACTAGACAAGATCATGAGCAGAATGGTCAAAAACGCTTTTGAAACTATCCCTATCATTTTTGTGTGCCTTTACAATCAATGCTTAAAACAAGAATACTTCCCTAGGTGCTGGAAAAAAGCCAAAATTAAACTGATCCACAAACAAAATAATGTTAACAAAAACAAACCCAGTGACTACTGACCTATCTCCTTTATTTCCAATTTGGGAAAAGTGCTAGATGGACTTTTAATTAACAGGATTAATTGGTTTATTCACAAAAAACAACATCTCAGCAAACAGCAATTTGCCTACCAATTTGGTATGGTAAAAGCACTACTGATGCTTTGCAAAACATCAATAATTTTATTAGAAGTGCCTGGAGCTCTAACAAGCATGCCCTTCTGTTATCTATTGATTTCAGAGGGGCATTTGACCATGCCTAGCATCCTAAAATTCTGGAGGCACTCTGGAACATCAACTGCCCTAGGAACATCTATGCACTCCCTTCAGAGTTACTTTAAAAACCGAACTATCGAAATTCATACGCCTAACATCTACTACAGAATGAACATCAACAGAGGCTGCCCACAAGGCTCGAGATATAGACCTTGTCTCTGGTGTCTCCTGAGCAATGATCTACTTAACATGACTATGCCTAACAATGGCATCATCCAAGCTTACATGGATGACACTCTTATTTTCCTTTCCCATAAGAACAGAGACCATCTCGAACTCTTAGCCAATCAAGCTTTAGCAATTGTTGAAGATTGGGCCACAACTGTCAAACAAAAAATCAATTATGATAAGTGTCATGCTATGATTCTTACTAAAAACAAGAGCCTTAGTAGGGGAATCAGTATTGGTTCTGGAAGTAACAAAATCAAAAATGTAAACACACTTAAATACTTGGGTTTAATCTTCACAGAAAACTCAGCAGGACCCAACACATTGACTACATAGTCCATAAAGCAACTAATCTTGTCAATAAATAATCTTCATCGCTTCTAATACCTGGGGAATCAACCCAACTGTTGTCAGAACTATTTACAGTGGTGCCATTGAACTGGTGCTCACTTATGGCTGTCCCATTTGGGGGAAGCGATCTGGAGAACTAAACCCAAAAACAAGCTCTTAGGGGTACAAAAGAAAGCTGCCCTTCGAATTACTTGAGCTTCGGATCGCACCCACTGAGGCTATTCTGATTCTCTCTGTGTTGGTGCCTATTGACATTAAAAAAGAAGAAATCAGCCAATTCTGGAGAGCTACAAATGGTGATAGTGACAGAATTTTAACCAATCAGCAAAACACTAATTTAACCTCTAATGAACAGTTAATACAGCTCATCAATGATGTCAATAGATTTGGGTTAGATACTCCAACTAGTATTTTCTCTCTGGGATATCCTGCAGTCACTAAACAGCCCACTATCAATGATTTCAGTGAGAGCTTCAGGGAATCAGTGTTCACACCAACGGCTCAAAAACAAAACATCATGTTGGTGCTGCTTTCGTCATAACTAACAAGAGCAAGAAAATCACCTATCAAGCTTACTACAAACTGCACTGCAATTGCTCCATTGTGCAGGCAGAACTTTTCGCTGTGCTGAAGGGTCTTAACCATATCAACACATACCATAGTAACAGCACTATACCTATTTGGATTGTCACAGACAATACTGCAGTTATTAAATTAATTCACAGATCCAAACTGAAGCATCCTTTTAGTATTAAAATCTGCAACGAATTTGAATCTAAAATCAGCAACCGGATTACCTTCTGCTGGACTGCAGGACACTGTGGTGTCAGGGGGGATGAAATTGCTGACAAACTGGCCAAAAACGTTCACCATATCAGTACCAACCTGAGCTTTACCAAAATCCCTACCAGGTGAAACTCACTTATCAATTGGCAGGACAGATGGAACAACACTGAAACTGGCAGAATCACACATGAATTTTTCCCTTACATTAAAGATTGACTTAAAAACAACTTCTACACTCCTGATTTCTATAGTACTCAAATTCTGACGGGACATGGTAACTATCTCCATTATCTGGCAAGATTTGGACTTACCACCTCTCCCATCTATACCTGTGATAATAGCAGTGTACAAGATATCTGGCATTTCCTTTTCCACTATAGTAAATTTAACACCGAAAGACTTGATGTGGAAAGAAAAGCCATTCTTAATGGACAAAACTGGCCATGCAGACTTAACTGGTTCACTAATACTCTGAATGCTTTCAAAGCACTTAAAAAATTTATTACCAACACAGGTGCAACTAACTCTCAGCCTTGATAATTGTGATTCCTAAAGTCTTCTGTGGGTGGACCCTTGTGCTTCCCCCTCAACCTCTTCTAGTGTTTGTTAGATGCCATTAGTGGGCACTGGACTCTCTTGGTCCCATTCAGCTCACTTCTCTGCTCTGCCCTGTGAGTTCTCCCTCCATGAATTCTTCTGGATCCACTGGATCATTAACTTTGTGCTACATACTTCAAGCTAATGTCTTGATGGTGTGCTCTTGTGATTCTGTGTGCGACATCGTCTTCCTTCCAAGAAGATTGTTGTGTTCTAGTGTTCTATGTATTGCTAATTTCAGCTTAAGATAGTACATGACAATTTTCTGGATGATGACTCTGCATCAAAGTGCTTATAAGGTAAGCGCTTTAACTTAATAACAACCGATATAGCCGAATTCGAGCGCCTCTAAGCGATTAGTGGCGGAACTAAGTTGTTAATAGGATAAGCAACCTTACAGGGATAAAATTTGACAGTTTATTTATTGAATGAAATCTTCAATTTCAATGTAAAACATACCAAATATTATATATCATTTAACATTATAATTAAAATCAATAAAAGTAAATTTTCTCTTTTATTTTTTCTATTGCAGTTAGGCAATTTCTTTTTTTTTATAATGTACTAAAAATAGATGTGAACATGTAACTAGCACAAATTAATATATGCAAGTTATTATGTGGAAATGAAAATGAATTATAAAGAAAACTATAAAAGCAATGTAGCAGATATATCTTTATTAATTATACAATATCAGGCCCAAATCAAACACTGAATTAGGCTTAAGTAAGAATATACAAACTTTAGTACTAACCCTTTGTTTAATAGAAAACAATTCCTGTTATAACGTGTAGAAATAATGCTCAATCACATATGCACGAAAATTCGTTACATTTTCCTTATAAAATTCGCTATATTAGTCAAAAAATTAAAAAAGTCTTCCCAAATGAAAAACTCGCCAATTGTTCTAGTACAGCCACCTATCGTTAGGAGCGCTGGTGTTCAACGTGACACAGTATTCCATAGAAGTTGAAACGCTTACCTTATAAGCGCTTTGCTCTGCATGTCCAACACCATGTAAATATTGTAAATAACTGATTTTCCATGTTTATTTTGTAATTCCTGTTTTACTCTGCATGTCAACACCATGTAAATATTATAAATAACTGACTTTCCATATTTTTGTAACTTTCTATATTATTTTTCATCTTAATTTTGATTTATTTAAATACAGTAAAACCTCGATTTTACGAACTATAGGGGGCAAGACTAGTCCGTAAAATCGAAGTAAAATTTTTTATAAACATTAATTAGCCATTTTTTATAAACATTAATTAGCATTTTCAACATACCTGTACTAATTAATGTGACTTATGCCAAAAAACTGTATTATTTTACATAGAGTATTTTAAATTAAATTAAATTATTGTACATGTATATTAAATTTAGGTAAGTTGTTAGAATATTACCTGTATACATATATATTAAATTTAGGTAAGTTGTTAAAATAAAAATGACGCACAAATAAATGAGTGCTTTATTTTACAAATAATGGATGTAGCTATACTGTAGTGCTGGATGTAGCTATACTGTAGACAGTTTATGCAAATATTGTATTAAGAGCTGGTGTAAAATACTGTAGACAGTTTATACAAATATTGTATTATTATTATTTATTTTATTGGGATGGTGTCCGTAAAATCGAGGTCCGTAAAATTGATGTTTTACTGTAAAGTTGGTGTGGATTACTTCTTTCCTTCCTTTCACTTATGACCTATCACACAACCTTATGGTAGGAACTTTAAAGCTTATGGTAAGTCAACTATTCCTTTGTTCTTCGTAATCTTCGTAATCCAGCTAAAGTGATCCAACATATAATTCTTGAATTATTGTTGAGAATTTCTGCGTCGTGGTGCATCAGTCGGCATGGCATCACCTATCTGATGCACTTATATAAATGCAGGTTGGATTCGGCAGCACAACAAGCTCGATCACAACAGGTAAAGTAAAATTTTACTTGAAAGCGAGATTGATGTCGGAGAATGACATTATCGTTAGGATGACATAGCTTCAGAAAATATCAAGTTAACGAATAGTAATAAATTTTTATAATTTACATAAAAATATTTTCTTTTTATTGTTGTTATTGAATAACTGTTTTCTTTTCTAAAAAAAAGTTCATATTATCAAAGTAAAAATTCTATTAGAATACGTCTACATCACACGGCTCACAAGAGACTATTCAAAGTTTCATTTTCCCTATAGTTGAGTTGAGTGTTAAAATCTATGGTTCGTATTCAAATCTTTGATTGTATTTTAAAATGAGTGGATCACCTTAACAATGATGTCATACACTGTTAGGATGACGTGTGCAACATGATTTCTAGACGTTAATCGTGCAATTTCGAAGTTTTGATTTTGCTTACGATGAACTTTTTTGATAGACTAAAGTTATTTTTCAGTACAGATTTTAAATAATAATTATCTTTTCGTTATTTTAAACATTAGTTACTTTTTAATCTATTTTAATTAAATCATCGATGATTTAAATATAATAAGTATTTATCTATTATAGTTTATTTTTCAATTTAATTAAATCATCGACGAGTTAAATATAATAAGTATTTATCGATTACTAGCAAATGAATTAAAGCATTCTTAATTAATAATAATGAAAAATAAATATATTTTTTCATTCAAATATGAATCCTAGGTAAGATTCTTGATTGATTGTAAAGTTTTTGAGTTGCATCGTATTGGGCAGCATGGCGTCGCCTATTTGACTACAGTATATAGACACAGATTGGAGTCGGAGGCACGACACGCTTGATTGCATCGAGATAAGATAAAATTTTACCTGGTATCGTATTAAATAAATTATTGCAAAATTTCCTTCCTGGTCTTCAAGAGATACATTCAATAAGTTACGGTCTTGCTTATTACTTCAATTTCTCCAGCCAAATAAAAAGTTGATTTTTTTGATCCATGTAAAGTATAAGCTGACCCCCCACTTCAGAAATTTTTTTTTTGAGGAAAAAAAACCTTGGCTTTTACGAACGAGTATATATGGTACATTAAGTAGTTGGGAAGCATCCTTCCAACACTCCTTCTCACTGAATAGCTACTTAAATTCCATCTGTATAGAACTTACAAAGGTTTTTAACTTTTTCCTTTAATAATTTCTATTTTTATCATTTTTATTGTGTATTGATTATTATTTTAAGTTTTTAGACAATTTATTTTATGTAATCTTATACTGTATGTGGCCAAAACAGATGCGCTGGCTTGGCAGGGCAATAATTTAGCTCGTGTCACTGGCCATCCGTGTTCCCCTAACTATGTAAACAAACTTGGAGAAATCTCCTGGCTCTCTGTTTAGAGGTTGACATTAGCTGACGAAGACCTGTCGAGAAAGGTTGAAAGCGTTTCTTTCTGAAAATAAAGATCTATTTCTGCATAGTGCTTAGTTTGTCTCTTTGATATTTTATTTTTATTGTTGTTATTGAAGCACTATTTTCTTTTCTAAAAAATGTTCATATTATCACAGTGACAATTCCATTAGAATACGTCTACATCACACGACTCCCAAGAGACCGTTCGAAGTTTCGTTTTCCCTATTGAGATCCGCCACGAACTATAGAGGGCGCTATGTGCAGGTGCAATGGCCGTAGAAACGGTGAACAACACAACATAGGAAGCTTGTCAGCAGGATTATTATACCTAGCGTTCAATAATCTTGTACGAAATTCTGAAAATTTTCATATTTTTGTGTATTTTTAAAACCATTCTCGTACTTACAATTAATTAAAACATACTGAAAGGGTTGGTTAGAGACGGAAATGTGGTAAACATGATAAACTTTTTCTTGAATTTAGAAACATTCATGTACCAAATAATAAATATTTTATTATTTTAAACATTATTTTAGTTACTTTTTAATCTATTTTAATTAAATCATCAATGAGTTAAATATAATAAGTATTTATCGATTACTAGCGAATGAATTAAAAACATTCTTAATTAATAATAATGAAAAATAAATATATTTTTTCACTCAAATATGAATCCTAGATAAGATTCTTGATTGATTGTTGAGTTTTCGCGTCACCTCATATTGGACAGCGTGGCATTGCCTATCTGATTACGGTATATAGATGCAAGTTGGAGTCAGCGGCGCGACGCGTTCGATCACATTGGGGTAAGATAAAATTTTACCTGGTATCATATTAAATGAATTATTGCAAACGCTATATACTTGTATGTATTCATTATATACAGAATAAATTCTATAAATTTACAGGTATTCTATATACCTGTAAATTGTATTCATTATACCTGTACTTGTATAATGAATATAATTTGAGTTTTATTGAAAATCTAAGCTATATTACATTTACATTATTTTATTAAAAGATTACTTATTATAATAATGAGATAAATATATTTATATTACATTGATAAATTTGAAAAATTTAAAATTTAAAATACTGTGATGTAAATTTTGTAAAGTTTTTCTAGACTGCATTTATTTAAAAACAGTGCGAGTCATTCCAGTTGTGAAAGATACACTCCACAATTAGCTGTTAATTGTTTGAAATGGTTAGCGCTAAAAGTTAAACTACGTTAACTTTTCTTACTCCTAAATATAGCTTAAATATGTCCATTACCTCTTTACTTGAATAGACGAAGACTATACTCTTTTCTCATTGATAGAAACGAAGGGAAAAACTAACAAGTAAGAATACAAACTGATAGACTACTTTTTGGTTCAAGAAAGATATTTGATTTTTATTCTTAAAGAAAAGAATTCTGAAAATTATCGTAAATCTCGAGCATGAGATAGACATAAGCTCGCATCTCGTGAATATATCCAAAATTCCTGTATGTTTACCAGAATTCTCACAAATATATTAACCTTGAAACTTGTTCATGTGTTGAAGAGATTCACCGTTTGAATAGTTCCAAAAAAATCCGCTAGAGGTCATATCGAAACTTGGCAGATCTCAATAGTTGAGTTGAGTTCGTATTCAATCAAACCTTTGATCGTATTTTAAAATGAATGCATCACCCAAACGATGATATCATATTGTTAGGATGATGTATGCAACGTGATTTCTAGATGTTAAGCAAGTGATTTCGAAGTTTTGATTTTGCTTACGATGAACTTTTTTGATAAAGTTATTTTTCAGTACAAATTTTAAATAATTATTACTTTTCCATAATTTTAAACATTATTTTAGTTACTTTTTAATCTATTTTAATTAAATCATCAATGAGGTGAACTGGGAACTGAACTGTGGGAAAAGATCTCCCAGTTGTTTGTTCCTCATTTGTTGAAATGATTAATCTTATAAATATGACGAATTCTGGATTGTCAGAGAAAAGAGAATCAGAGATAGAAGTTCATAATTTGGAAAAGCTACAACAGAAAAACGTAAGTTTTACAATGGGAGTTAAATTCACCTTGTCAGTGGTACCTGAAAGAGGCAAGAGAGGATGGAAGATGGCAATGACAGCTGATTGACGTTCAACGGTAGTGCACAGCAAAGATAAGGAAATAAGAACTGTTAACTGTGAACTGAGTGGACAATGGACATTTAGGATTTTGTGTATGAACTACTACAATATGAAGTAATGTACAATCAACAAAGATCTCTCCCAGGTATGTGAAAGGTTACAGTGAACTCACTCTCTCTCTTGGAAAAATATATTTATTGTAAAATTAGTTTTAAGTTAGGATTTTTTTATATTCATTGTATGGACAATCGCTTTGTATTATATGTTAGGTCCATTTTATAATATTCATGTAAATAACTACACTTATATTTTTGTTTATAATTTGGTTTCCAAGTCAATTTCCAATCCTGGACCTTGGCGTCACGGATCCATGTGCCAAAATTTGTGTTAAGGGCATAATTCTGACATTCTGACATCTTCTGATGTCATCCACAGTCCTCACAAATGCATAAAACATCATTGCACATCTGATCATATAAATAAATATATATATATATACCTTCCAAGTGTCATGCGATTCGCAGGACAGTCCTGCATTTCCTGAAGCAATCCTGCTGTCCTGCCCGCAATGGCCAAATGTCACACTTTTAGGCCATTTTGTTTTGTTATTGTTGATAAATCTGATAAAATATTTATTAAACAGTATACTTATACTATTTAATATTGATGTCGGTAGTCACCACATTTACCAGTCAACTGCTAAATGGCACAAGAATAGAAACCAATGAACTTCAATAGCTCCTTAGATAGCTCTAGTGATGTGTGCGCCTTCTGGCATGGAACAAATGGCTACAGAGAAAGAAAAGCCTAAAGCATTTGCTCATAGGAAAACTAAATTTCCTATGAACATCTGAAATGGATCAGAGTTCCAATGCATCAGGAAGGATAGAAATAGTGACTTTCATGCTTTTTGCACTATTTGCTGCAAAAAATTTGCAATTGAGCACCAAGGAAAGAGGGACATTCAGTGCCATGTGACCAAGCCTGAACACATGAAGAAACAGAAAGATATAGACAAGAGCAGATCTATCACAAGGGTTTTTCTGTCATTAATAAAATCAAGAGACAGCTGGAGCACACTGAACAATGAGATACTATCAAACTTAGTGTGTGAAAAAATAAACAAATTTTCTAAAGAAGCATGTTAAAACATGCTTCTTTAGAAAATTGTCAGTGCACTGACAAAGTGTAAGTCAGTTATATGGATGTATAATAAATTGCATACAAATTTGAAAAAATGATCATATATAGATTATATATCAAAAACGAAAAATAAACGATTTGTCCAGCAAGTGACCTGTATGTCCAGCATTTTGATTCATTGAGTCCAGCAAAAGAAGTGTGAGACCTTGGAAAGTATTACATATATTATAGAGACATGCAGATAATTTACTACAAGTTAAAACCATGTTGATCAGTGTTGTAGCTACTGCTCTAAGCTTACTAGCTAAATCTAATGATAGAAATTCTAAAAAGAGATGCTCTAAGCACCTATGGCTCAAAATCTAAAAGGCGCTTTTGTGAGGTGGACGATGTAGTGATCCCTTAAATTAGGCATCTATTTCGAGTGGCACCTATGGCCGTGGCCTCCTTCGCCATAGCCTCGCTACGGCACTGATGTTGATATTGTATTTTATTCAAAGCTTATAGCTTATTTGTCAAAATTGTCATTATTTTATGACAATTTACTGTAAGGTCGTGAAGAATTTAGTGCATTATATCATTAGTGAAGTGATACAAATGAATTTTGGCTTTCCCATAAACTCAATACTGCCTACCAATATTGTTATAAGGTATAGTGACCACCATATTTGCTAAAAAAGATTAGTCTATCTATTTCTATGTTATTTGTGAAGCATTCAATAAATTAACATTTTTGAATATATTTAAATATGAACAGTCACTCATATCCATATATTTTAATAATAGAAGTGAAAAGAAATAGGTATATTTTAGGAATAAATGTGTCAGATTCCACAATTACTGTAGGATGAACTACTAGCAGGAAAATACAATGCAATTGTTTAATGTGTTTTTGATTATATTTGTGCATTATCTAATATTTAAATACCTAAAAAATATTAAATTAATATTTCTTTGCATTTTTCTGCTTCTGCACTATTGCAAAACAATTACACTCAAAAACTAGCACCAGATTGCAGAAATTACTTTATACAAAACAAATATATAAGGTAGATTTTCTTATCCTCCCTTTTTTACACATGTGTGGTGAAAAAACGGACATACTATATATCAACATATATTATTCAATACTATAAAAAGCACTAGATCGCAGTATACTTTAAAAGAAAACATTTATTAATACAAATTACGCTAACGTTTTCGGCTAGTAGCCATCTTCAGGCGCATTCAAATATAATGGTTCTAAAAAAAAAATATCTTCTTTTTTAGAACCATTATATTTGAATGCGCCTGAAGATGGCTACTAGCCGAAAACGTTAGCGTAATTCGTATTAATAAATGTTTTCTTTTAAAGTATACTGCGATCTAGTGCTTTTTATAGTATTGAATAATATATAAGGTATAAGCAGTTTATTATTACAAGTTGATATCAACATATAATTGTAAACACCTATCAACTAGGGTGTCTAAAGCCAAGTTGATATTTGACCTGGATTTAAATAAGTAACTTCTGCAATCTTGTGCTAGTTTTTGAGTGTAATTGTTTTGCAATATTAAATTATGTACAGTTACACAGATCCAAATATTTTTAATAGAAAAAATTTGGAAGAATAAGTAAGTTAATGATCTTTGTTAGAAACAAATATGGTGGATTGTGTAGCTGATGTAAAGGCAATAAAGGAACACACAACAACTGAGCAGATGAATCTCACATTATTTGAAAATAAACTAATTTTTGACTGCCCTGTCAATTTAGCTAAGATATAATCTGACTCCATCTTTAAAATTCTTTTTGTTTGGAAAAAATTTCTTAACTTACATATAAATATATATGGTAAATAAAAAATTGTTTTTAAAAATATAAAATTAATTAGAAATATTATATATATTATGCAAACATAACAGTTCTGAGATGTTTGAATATAACAGGATGATTAAAAGAATAGATTTGTGAGAAAAATATAAAAATATTAATAGCATAACAAACCATCATTGATAAAATATACTATAACAAGAATATAATTTATATATGAATTTTATGCAATAAAATACTTTTAATATTTCTCAAATGTCCATAATCAGTTAAATATTTAAA
>AYEL01080721.1:0-88489 GCA_000484575.1 Olivierus martensii
GTGAGTGATTGTTGTGTTGGTATTTCTCTGTTTTGTGCTTGTCTAGGTATTATTATTATTATTATTATTATTATTTTTATCAGAATTCTTAAAAAATCTATGGATACAAGAAAACAATTGGTGCTGGAGCTTTTATAAAATGACAAAAATGAAAATTAGATTAAAAATAATAATAAAAAGCACTGTAATGAATCACTGACATGTATTGAATTATGTAATTAACTAGGCTAAGGTGAAATGATTCACATTTACAGAGAATGTTGCCAAATCTGATTTACAGAAAATCACCAAGTATTCAAATACTTAATTACAGCACTATTAAGCAGTCCAAAAACCATTTATTAAGTAAAATTTTTACTTCCAGAAAAACGTTTTTCGCTGCAATGCAGCCATCCACAACTCCAACACTTTTAATAGTTTTAATTACAATAAAGTATAAATATTTAATTATAAGACAAATCATCAACTTATATATAAATTTTTTTTATATAGCAAATGAGAAGGTCTGGAAATAAAGAAGAAAATAAAAGAATAACTATGGATTTAGATGTGGTTCTAAGATGTCATGATTGTGCTCATATTGTTCAATGTTATGGTTATTTTATTACGGAATCAGATGTGTGGATATGCATGGAGTTAATGGCAACATGCTTAGATAAATTAATGAGACGTTTGAAATCTCCTATACCAGAAGAAATTCTTGGAAAAATGGCTGTAGCTGTAAGTTAGTTTTTTCTTAATTCACCAGAAATAAAATGAAATAAATATTTAATTTCATTTTTAGATAGTTAAAGCCCTTCATTATTTAAAAGAACAACATGGTGTTATTCATAGAGATGTCAAACCATCTAATATTCTTTTGGATGAAAAAGGAACTGTCAAATTATGTGATTTTGGAATAAGTGGCCGATTAGTAGATTCAAAAGCAAAAACCCGATCAGCTGGCTGTGCAGCTTATATGGCAGTAAGTTTATTTATTATTCTGTTTTTTAATAATTTAAATTACTCAATTAAATATAAAAAGATATAATACTCAAATATGTATTAGAAGTATATAGAAAATTTAATTTTTCATTTAGTCCAAATTACAAATTAATTCTCATTTTTTCAAATTGAGTTTTAGAAAAGATTTTAAAAGTTATTAAAAAAATATTAATAAAAACTATAAATTAAAAATATTTTTTGCAGTCATAAATACTGAAGAATATTTTAAATGAATTTTTAATATATAATGATGTCCTATAAATTTGGAAACAGGCAAAATCTGCATTTACAGAATGTACCCAGTGTGTATTATTTTATAAGATGCACTGGTGCAATCATACATTAAAATGCTAGAGCAGTGGTTCTCAACCACTGTACCATGGCATACTAGTGTTCCGCCAAATCTTTGAAGGTGTGCTGCGAAAAATTAAGAATGAATTGTATATATGTATAAGAATTGTATGTATATATCATATATGTTAATTGTGAAATGTGGTTAGCTGGATATCCCTTTTGCAATCCTATCGATTCCTATAAACAGGGTATCATTAAAAAAATCTAACCTTCAAATTTCTGTGATAGCCAAAATTTTTTGTTGTTATTCATAATTTAAAAATTAAGGAATAAATCAAAATTTTTTGTCATTATTCATAATTTAAAAATTAAGGAATAAAAATTAAATAAAAATTATAGTTTCTCTAAAATCACAAAATCCGCAGGTGGCACTATAACTTAATAAGAGGTGCCATTTAATGATTATTTGTACATGTATGTATAACAAAATCACAGGAGGCACTATAATTTAATAAGGGCCAATATTAAATGATCCCATTTACGAGTATGTCTGTAATCTGAATGTAATAAGAATAAATACAATAATCTGTTAATGAATATTGATTGTTAAATTCTAAATTATTGTTTAAGATATTTAGGTGTACCACCAAATTTTAAAATATTAAAAATGTTCCTCACCAGAAAAAAGGTTGAGAATCACTGGCTAGAGAAATACATGATATCAGGATCTGTTCTTGAAGTGCTTCTGCAGATAGTGATGCAATGTTTCCAGATTTATATAATACCCAGTACAGTAGAAGTCCAATAGTCCAGTAATTTTGAGAAAAGGTGGTACAAAGGCACCCCTTTTCTCAAAATTACTGGATTATTGACTCTAAGCTGGAGTATCAGAAATAATTTAAATTTTTTAATTAAATTCACTCCTCTAGTTACAAACATTTGTCCTTAAATTTGTAAAATTTCATTTTTAAATTTCAGACAATTTCAAAAAACAAGAATTTTATACATTATGATAGTAGAATACTCTAGCAACCAATATAGTGTAAAATTACACAGCATAACATATTATGGCAGTATTTCAAGAAAAAAAAAACACCAAAAAACCTTCACTTTATATTTGGAAGTTTTCATTCAAATCTCTGAAATAATAACCTGTAATTGGTCCAGTTGTGAAATATAAAATACAATATTTAAAGTTATTTCAGTAAGTTTTATAAGGATCTGCAAAGTTATGCTGACAGTGTCTTAGGTTTAAGAATTCTACTTCTGTGAAATGTAAAGATCATACAATGGATGTGCCAAACATTTATTTGATTATTGGCATTGTCACAAAAGTGACTGATCTCCAATATCAGTGCATGGATAAGTAATTCAGGGATCCAGGATATGAAAATTTACTGGGAAAGGCATAAAAACAAATAAACTGTATCAATACTTAAAACAAACAAGGAATAAAATATAAGATTTAATCAATTTTGTTTAAACTAATTACCATATTGAAATAAAAGTGTCAAAGATTGAAGTATATACAGTCAATAGAAATCTATAATTCAATGAATCTTTACTCCTGAACAAGACACTCTCTCTTAGAGAGAGAGAGACTTGTTCAGAGTGCCTTTTCATGGGAGCTCATACATGTGAGACAGTAAAATAGGTACTTTTTCATTCTTCTATTACATTTTACATCTTCATTCCCTAGTTCTTGTCGGGTGACTGCCGACATGACAAACACAGATATGTCATTTTCTGGCTATATTTCTAAAACTCTTTTCAGAAATGTAACCAAAGAATGCAATATTTTTGATTATTTCTAAGTACCTACTTAAATTTTGAACTATAAATATTCAATATATATCTGTTTGATAGCTCAAGTGAGTAATGGAAATTACTAGTCCTAACTACTAAGTGTATAAATATCAAATTTGGCATGGATATAGCATTTAGCTCACATCCAAAATCAGAAAATTTGAAAATTTAAAAAATGATATTTTTAACAATAGTGACATACTATCCATCAATTGTTCTATTCTTTTTAAATTACATTTTTTTTTATTATTCACTTTATCTTAACAATTTGCTTTGGAATGACATAATTGTGTCACTTAATTTCAACAACTGCTTGACAACTACAATAATTTTATTAATAAAATGATTTTTTTTTAATTTTAAGATGATTGAAAATCAGAAAATATAATTTGTTAATAGTCTTCTAATTGATATCAGATGATATAGTACTACAAAGAATTATCAAATTAGATATATTTTGTCTAATATTTTTTATCATATTTTTTAAATTTATAAAAAATTTGGTTAATGAAGTATTTCATATCAGAAACATTTTATGTTACTATATTCATGAAATTTATTTTTAAAAATATTTAATTATTTATTAATCATTTTATTCATTTAAAATGTTTTAGCCTGAAAGAATTGATCCACCTGATCCAAGTCAACCTGATTATGACATTCGAGCTGATGTCTGGAGTTTAGGAATTTCATTGGTATGTAAGAAATTTCAACAAATGTAAATTTATTTGAAATATAAGCAAACTGTTATTAGAATTTTATATTGATAAAATTATCAGTTTTGTTCACTATCAAATTGATTTAAAAATGCAAACATTTTTTATTTGATATTTATTATCATAAGAATATATTCAAAATAAATTAAGCCATTTGAATATATTCTATTATATTGAATATACTATGTATATTTTAACATACATGTCAAATTTTCTATTAAATGCATGCTGGCCTTTATACTGTCATAACAAGTTCTTAAATAAGTTGTTCATTAAATGTTTATTTTTAGTTCACTTTCTGAAAGAAAGTGGTGATATAAGATCAGCATGCTATGTGTGTGTCACAACAGATTTTCATGAAATTAAATATTGATGATCTATTATTGAAGGTAACCTCAACACTATATCATTTAACCCTCTAACTTCATTCATTTAAAAATGATAGGCATTTAAATCTCTGAGATAAGATTATAATTATTGGATTTTTATTTGGAACTAATTATTGGATTTTTATGATATTGAGGAGGAAGGTGAAAATATTGAAGAATGGCCTTTGTGACATATCACTTAGTCCTTTATCTCCAACCATTTAAAAATGACAGACATTCAAATTTTGGAGATTTCTCCCTAATAATAATTGAAATAATTTGATTTTTTTGAAATTCAGTAGGGAAGTTAATCCATCATAGATAATAGATTAAGATAGATTAACTCTGCAACTTATCCATTTAAAAACAGTAGATATTCAAACTTTAAAATTTCCTTTTAATTTTCATGAAACTATTTGTGTAGATTTTTGTTATTCAGTGTATAAGTCATGTTATTTATGATGATTTTGATTTTATATAGAGTTAATTTCATTTCTTTAATCATTCTAAAATTGTAGCTGTGCTTGGAAAGTAGCTGATTTTGGAAAAATTCTTTCCAGAAAATATGAAAATTTTCTTATATATTCATCATAAAAAAATATCTATAATAAAAGGTTGAGCAAATAAGTTTTGGGAGAGAAATTAAAAAATAATCTTTTGTTATTATAGAAAGTTATATATAAGAAAGTTTCAAAAGCATTCTCCTAGATTATATAAGCAACTTACACTTTTAAGGCTTAAACTAAATTAGATAACTTGAGCTGTAAAAAGTTAATGTTAGAAATGGTAGTTTGTCCCTAACAATTGGTTTTAACACTTTAAAATTAGCAAAATTAACTAAAAAATAGAATAAAACTAAATAAAATCTCATTATATGCTTACATAAAATTAATTATTAAAAAGTAAATAATCAGTATGAAAGAAAATTACAGAAAAGACATTTGAAAATTTTTAATATAAAAAGAGTAGCAAAAATAAAAGTTGACAAAAACTACAAAATGAATTATTGGGAGTAATGCATTCAATTCAAGTGTGGAATTCCGGACGAACGGAAAAGCGGAATTGACAGGCAAATGGCCTAAAATCCCGGTCCACGTTAAATGCGCGGGCAAGGACGACGAATGAGGCTGACGACTTGATTAAATGAGGCGGAGAATAACATTGAATAAATTCAATAGCTTCTTTATTTTAACAAATAATTAAACATGAGAGAGAATTAAAATTACAATCTCATTTCCCGACACAAATCTGGAGAGAGAGATACCTGTAATTTGATGTTTCCCTGTCGTAAGAATCGATGCCACAATAACAGTCTTTAGTCTATAATATTGAGTCTCTAGTCTGTAACCAAAGATAATCAGATTCAAATTAATTCCTGGGTACCACTGAAATTCTCTTATGTTTCGTCTTCAATTCACGGCAGGCGTTGACGAACGATTGACGAGTGACACTAAACGGTGACTCGTTCGGGGGAGGCAACGGTGACTTTCCACAAAGTATCGGTGGGAGAGAGAGCCAGAATCGAAGAACAAAATAGAACTAAGTTGTCTCACCACTCGTACTCTGGCGTGAATCAAAAACTGTCGTACGATTGGAACCAAAGCTGTCCTTCGACTGGAGCAAAAGCAAGGTGTCTCGGTAAGAGCTCGGACCTTTGTCCAACACAGCTCTTTTATCCCTCTGCCCTCTCCTTCACCTTTTCTCTCCGGGCTGGCTGTTATTGTATCTTATACAATAGATCTGAGATCGAGTAACATTCTTTGTAGATATTCGTATAAACAATCGTAAAATGGACGGTAAGATAAACTAACACGTTCAAAGGATGGTAAGATAAACTAACACGTCCTGTTTCTCAATCTATCAGATTTCACTCAATTGCGTCATTACATTTAATACTTCGATTCGAATCCCGACAATAAAGGGAGGAGTTTTCCGACCCCACACAAGCAACAGTTACAAACTTGAGTTTGATTGACATTAATCTTTATTATTTTTATGTGTATTAATCTGTTGTGTGCACCATTATAAATGCACATTTGGAATTTATAAATTGTATTGTATGAATATATTTTAACATGAATGCATGGGGGAGAATTTATTCATCATTTGATCTATGTACCATAAAAAAATAATTAAAATGTCTTTTCTCTTCTAGTGTCTTGCCATATCTTCTGTTGGTAGTATCCTTTTAAAGTTTTTCTTGTTCTAATTCTTCTCACTTTATTCTTCATTCTTCCAGCAGCCAAACTTATGAATAGATCTTATTCTCTTTCAGAAAAAATAAAAATAAGTTTTGGTTATCTATAGTTATTTGGTGCAATGTATCTACTGTTGTTTGAAATAGTTCTGAAATCTCTAACTTTTGCTCTCTTCAAATTTTTTACACTGATTTTTATATCTTCAAAGTTTTGCAAAAATAGTTTATTTTGAGAAATTTTTCAGTTTTAGAACAACTTGAAGTTAACTGAGGTTAGATCAGACAAACGCAGCAGATAGTTCATTATGAAAATTTTTTTTTTTTTTTTGTTAAATATTGATATATAAGTTGAAGCATGAATAGTTATTGTAGTGCCGAATCTAGGAATGATTCTTATCCAGATCACTTTTTCATAATATAGCCTTTATAAAAATCTCTCAAATGCCAAAATAAATAATCAAAACAATGTAATCTGTTCTTTCTTAAAAAACAAATTACAGTAAAACCCCATTTAATGCGGGGGATACGTTCCAAAAAACTAAGCACTAAATGAAACAGCATTAAACAAAGTCATCTTAACATGTAAATAATGGAGGTAGGTGAAACAGGACAGTGAATAAAGAATATAAGTGCCATTTTTTTAATTTTATTTTGTAACATGTATTATTGCTACTTTATTACATTAATTACAGTAAACCAACATTTTTTATTATTAATATCGATTTGTATTCATAAATCATTCATGAAAATCAAAAATATTGAAGCAAATAATTTATGGTTGTGATGAGGGAAGGTTCTTCCTCATTTGACACTTTTTGTTTTTTCATTAAGAAGTCCTCTAACATCGTTTGCCTTTTCCTCTTTTGTTCAGAAATCAATTGTCGATAGCCAGACATCGCATCCATGATCCTTCGTCTTGCCTTTGAACTTCTATCAAAGGCAAAACGAAGTATCATTTTGTATAAACTGATCCATAATTTCCTTAATAGTGACTAAACTTGTTTCTTTCGTATGTGCTGCACTGCGCTGATATCAAACTCACTGCGAGATAGCATAGGAGTATCAAAGCAATAGATGTGTGATTTTGGATTTATGGCTTTATGTTAATGGTTTCAAAAATTGCGCTAAAGTGAATCCATAAAAAATATAGTATTCAGAAAAAAACCACGTTATATCGAAACATATTAAACAGAGCAGCGTTAAGCAGAGTCTTACTGTATATTGTTTTGATTGTTACTCTGGCATTTGTGAATTCTGATTAGATAAATTCAGTACAATGATACCCCAGAGTTACATAATAGGTGGGACTGGGAAGCATAATGTAAGTCGAAAATTATGTAAGTCAGGATATATACAGATTCCCAAATTTAATTTCAAGATATATATGCATTAGGTTCTTAACTGGGTCTTTATTACCAAAAAATAATGTATTATAAAAGTTTATAATATATAGTTATAATTAAAGACTTTTAATCAACAAATCAGCAAATGCAATATGTACATACATATATGCACTATGTAATTGTGAAATAAACAAGTATACAAGAGACAGGATGAGAAGTTATATATCTCCAGATTTACATAAGTCGAGTTTATGTAAGTCGGAATGTTACTGTATTCTCCATTCTCTCAACTGATATTTTGTTTTTAGGATATATTGATCATCAACTTTCATTTTGTGATCTCACATATCAAAATATTGTTCTTTAATGACAGTTTTAGAATCACTGAAGGGGAATCATGATCTAAATTTATAATTAGGCTGAAAACATGATGGTTTTTTTTTCCATCTTGGCATCTGATTGTGTTGAATTAGTGCATCATTCTCTTTGTTATTCAGTTATATTGTATAAACTGACATTCAAGTAGTGAAGTTGCCACTCCATATGAACATATTTTTTGCTTATATGGAATTGCTGCATAGTCATTTTTTTTGTGTGTGTACTTTAATCTTGTTATTTAAAATAACAGTGTTCAGATATACTGTTTTTCTAGCAAAGAATATTTGCACATGATGCTTTGAATAGCTGCAGCATCATGTGTACAGTTGGGAATGTGTTAACTCGACTACCTTGTTAGCAGAAATTCATCGGGTATTTTTGGCCCTACTGCATCAGTATTTTAAATTACTATAATGCATCAAGAGATTATTGTGGAGAGTCTCAAAGGTTATAAAAACTTTAGAAGAGAAATCTTCATGCTGCTATTTCATGAATTACACCATATACTTGGGTATAATTCAAAAGAAATTTCGGAAACAAATTTTATAAAATTATAAAAGTCAGCTAAAAATGGAAAAATTGCAAGATTTCAGATTATCTTTGTTAGATTTTTATAGTTTTCGAAACAAAAAACAAGAACAAAATATATTTGTGTAATATTTTTTTATTTGGAAAATGCTATTTATTGAAAAGTACAAATTTAATATTAAGAATAATTAACAAATTTTATAAATAGAAGTTAAGGAATTTTTATGATATAAATTATGTAAAATTTCCCTAATATTCTAGTTTGGATAATTAAATTTGTTGAATTATTAATAGAAATTGCAAAACAATACTGTGTATATTCATGCATAAAATTCATTAATTGATATATATTTAATATCTCTAATTTCACAGTTATTAATAATTTTCAGACTAATATGTAGGCCAATTTTCAAATTTTAAGAATTAGATCGATATTGCATTTATTAAAATAAATTGATACAGTATTTATTTGTAACTTATATATGACTTAGAAAGATTAAGTGGAGAAAAATTCAAATATCAGATCATCTCATAAATAATGTTGTTTTTCACATGTCCTACAGAACTACTGCTTCCGGTGACCAGATGAAGTAGATCAAGGGCATGATAAGACATATTGCATGGCATTTTCTTCATGTAATGTGAGGTAGAGAACAACAGTTGTACATGCATCTCTTGTGCTATTAAAGTTTATAGGAAATGGTAGTATCTGAAGAGCACTTAAGGCATATTATGAGTTTAACCATGTACAGCAATTGTAGTGACATGAAACATCAATATCATATATGGGCAGGGTATCACGAATGTCAGAAAGAGTTAAGAATAGTTCCAGAAATTTCAATTTGGGAACAGGATACTCATGGATATGCCCTATGATAAACATCCTATTGAGCTGGATATTGATGTGCTGAGAGCTGCTGTTGAGAGGAATCCAGAAGCAACAGTCAAGAAATTGGCTACAATCATCCATTCATATCATTCAACTATTCACAGGCATCTATAGGACCTTCATTATATGTCAAAACTGGTAAGTGGATATTTCATGAGAACACAAAATTTGTGACAGCATATGAACATTTGCACTTCTTTGCTTTTGTGAAAAGAGTGGTTATAGGAAGTGAAAAACAGATTCTGTACCACAATATTAAGTGCAAATGTCAATGGCTTCCTAAATAGATTCTACCTATAGTAGTGGCTAAATCTGGATATTTTCCACATAAGGTTTTTCTGAATGTTTGATGGGATATGCAAGGCATAATCCATTATGAGCATCTGCCACTGAACCAAACAATTACAGAGAAGTCTTTTATGCACTATTAGTGCCTATGCACTGCTTTGCAGGAAAAATGTCTGGCACTCTTAATCATAAAGGGACATGAAACCATACCTGGCCAGAATGACCTGTGCCAAGTTGCAGGAGTTTGGATGGAAAGTTTTCCCCATCCAGCATATTTCCCTGATTTTGTACCATCCAATTACCATCTGTTTCATAGTCTTAAACACTATCTTTCTGGTGAAAACTTTGAAATGTCTAGAAAGTGACCAAACTTTGAATTTTTTTGGATCAAAATCCATGGACTTCTTCAAGTCTGGCATTCAAAAACTTGCTGAATAGTGAGAGAAAATTTTAAGTACTGAGGGCACTTATTATGATGATTAAAAGATCTGTTACAGATAAATTTTGTTTTTCTTCACACATGGGTGCAAAAAACAACATTACTTATGGGATGATCTGATGTTTTACTTATTTTGAATTGGATTAAAAAAATTTTAAACACCAAATATTACTTAACTAGCCAAATGATTTTGGAATTAAATAGTAATTTTATAATAATCATAATAATAATGATATTTTATATTAAATATAAATGTGGCACCTATCACTAATGATATATATTCTATTCTCGTTAAAGATATATTTTAACATTTTGCATTATTATATTGGGCAGACAAATTGCCCCTTGCATAAACGTATACAAGAACATAAATGGGATGTTACGAATTACATATATAAAACTATTCTAGGCAAATTTATTGCCATACAAGAGTTCTATGGGATGAAGTTGAAAAGTTGAAATTATCAATAACGATTTGCATAACACCATAGATTTTAAAGAAAAATGGCATATCTACACAGGTATCAAAAGCAACCTATATTAAATGGAATAGACAGCAGGCTTGTTATCTCTGCATGGAAATAAACATTTAATTCAGGAATGATTAACAAAATAATTTCTATTCATAATATTGAACAGAAATTAGAATGAATAGAAATTACTTTGTGTATCATTCCTGAATTAAATGCTTACTTTTTTTTCTAAGCAATTTATTTAATCTCTGTTAGTGTATGTAAAATAATTATTATTATTAAATTATAATACAAACTTTACAATATTTTTCAGAAAGTTTAATGCTACAAAGGATTTCAAATAAGATGTAGTTTAAAAACAAATTTTGTAAAAATTACATTAATTTTATGTAAATGTAATCAAATAACATAGAACATATTACTAAATAAAAATTACAATATTTGCATGTTTTTAGTAACTTTTCTCATAAACTTATACATCAATAATCTTTTTATAGATTAATATAAATTAGAAATAATTTTTAATTGCCATCAAGTTTTCAACTAATCTACAATGATTCTAATTATTCTTTCACTTTTACTGTATACTAAGGAACAATTGAATATGAATGAAATCAAATTATCAAATAATGCAAATGATTGAATTTCTGATTCCATAAAAAGATATTAAAATACAAAAAATAATGATTTTATGAAAAAATTTTAGTTTGTTTAAATTAGCGATTTAAAACTCTTTGAATGGACACTTCATTTTTCATAGAGGGCCAATGGAATAAACATCATCCTGCATTTTAAAAATGTTCTTACTATATAATTACTGACTAGTCAGATATAGTAATTAGTAAAATCTAATAATAAACTAATCAAGTAGACCAGTGGTTTCAACCTTTTCATAAATGCATACCATCAAAACCAAAATTCAAAATTTCAGTATCACCAACAAAAATATATCTTGTATACAAATAGGAAGTCAATACTATACATATACTGTCACTCATCTTTCACTTGCTACCAGCATTCAACTACCATTTGCTGGTTGAGAACTGTTGAAGTAGACAATGGCCACGATTGCAATAATACAGTAGTTCTCAAAATTATATCATTTCAAAGATATGCAAATATGCATCTTTTTATTTATATTGAATTTCCATAAATGCAAATAAAATTTATTAAACAATTACTTTTTTCAAAAATGTTATTTTATAGTCTTAAATTTTCTTATATGTGCTTAAAGTATGCATATAAATTTCAGATATTAAGATACACAAATTGTTTAAATATTAAAAGTTAAATAAACATATATTTATCATTGGTTTCAGAAATAAGAAATAGACTTTATTTATTGGATAAAACTTTTTGTATAAACAACTATCATCAGCATTGCATGATAATATAAAGGTATAATATAAAATAAAAATTCTTTAAACAAGAACATTGCAAAACATTCTATTAGAACAAAGTTATTCCTTTTAGAATGGAATGCAGTTATTAGATTTAAAATTTAAAAAGTTATTTCATTTTCTGAAATAAACCGTCTGGAAAACAAAGTTGCTAGGAATTAAATTATTATGGTTTAACAAATTAAAAATAAATAAAAAATTAATAAAATATAAAATACGTGTATTATTTTATGTTTGCAATTAACTAATTTTTTGATATTTGAATAGGAATAAGCTATTAATCATTTAAATCCAAAATTTCTTAAATTCTTAACAGTATATTGTATAAACAAATAGTATCAAAATAAAATCAGCCAAACTCATTGAAGTTTGAGAATATATGCATTCATCACTTTTTAATATTTTCCAATCATTGATTATTTTTAAATTCTTAAAATTTTATGCATATAACTTGATAGATTTCTGATAAATCACTGTATTAATAATTGCAATTTAATTTTTATTATGAGAGAAAAGATCTAAAGATCAAAGTTGATTTTATTTTATCATTACATTTATAATTTTTTAGTTTTTCAGATCTTACAGAAAAGAAATTATAATTTTATATATACTCTGTTGCAAAAAACAATGCAAGTTTGTTGTTCCTATGTTACAGCCCCTCTCAAAATTGCTCAGTTTGCTCATTCATGCATCATAGAGGCATTTTCATAGACTAAGTAACATATTGAAACAGCAAAACTGGTCATATATATATATAACAGTTTTGCTGTTATTCATAAGTACAAATGTGTATATATGTACTTATGAATGCCAGTCCTTATATTAACCTCAGATGTACCCTTCCCATGAGCTCTCAAAACACCGTCAGCCGTATTCTGACCTCTTGTTTAACATCAGTTTAAACCAGTTTCAGTTAAACTAAAGTTTAAACTAAAACTGTCCTTCCTATTCTTATCGAAGTTCTGAACTCTGTTTCCGTAAACCATTAATCTCAAACCCAAAGGACTCTTGAAAACATCGTGGGCATGCGCAATCTCGATCTGTCTGCTCGATTATCACGTGGATGTGTTTTTCTGATTGCTCGACTAGCACGTGGATTTATTGTAATAAAATGGAAAATTCGAAAATTAATCAGGAAAACTGGAGTCTGGAAGAAAAAATGTTCTTATTTGAATTATGTCGAAATTCTATTGATGTGATTGAAAATAAACGAATAAATTTGTCGGCTAATTTCATAAAAAATGATAAATCTTTTGGAGTGGAAGAAAATTTTATGTAATTTTCACTCTTGATAAGTTAGATATTTTATACACACATGCACAAATTAATTTTTAATAATACTGTATTTAAATTTAATGTCATGTATACTAATATCTGTAATTTTATAATTTTACTATATTGGAGTTATTAACATTATTATTTCTTATAGATAAATAATTAGAAATTTTTTAAATTTTTGTTGAATTATAGATGATAATTTAATATAGTTAATACAATATTTAAACTTTAGTATATTTTCAGTATGTGTGAAAATTCAGTTATAAAATATGAATATATATTTTTAGCTTTGGTGAGAAAGAAATCTTAAACAAATTAAGGAATTATGGAAAAGAATAAAATTACAGGCTAAGAAATAATGTAGAATTTATAATGATTATATAAGAAAAACAGGAGGGGGCCCACCTCCAAAAGATTTATCAAATTTTACACAAAATTTATTAAACATAATTCTTGGAGAATTTACACAACATTATAATATGTATGATGGTGATAGTGAAGCTATAGAAAGGTGGGAAAAAATTAGAAATTATAACACAATAAAATAATTTATTAAATTTTTTAGACAAGCATCATATTAAATGGTATTTTTTCAAAATATAAACAAATAATCAAAACATATATACAGTAGTCAAATTTATCTTTTAAACTTCAGTTAAACTTACTCCCTCTGGAGGTCTAAACTAAGTCTATTTTCGCTGAGTCTAAAACTGGTTTTAAGAAACTAAGAGAGATAAGAATACCACTTTACTGGTTTAAACCTAAGACTAAGTTTAAACCATAAGCTTAGATAGGTCAGAATACGGATCTGTGTGTTCAGCTGTTAATAAAAGTTTAATCATTTATATATCTAGCTGAAAGGCATATGTATACAGAGTTTTGCAGTTCTTGTTCTATTTTTTAGGGGTGCATTGTTTATTTGCAACAGAGTGTATATTAATAATTATATTTTATTTCACTTATATATATTTTAATTTTTTTTTATATAAATAGGGTTAATATTATTATCCTATAGGTGGAATTAGCTACTGGAAAATTTCCATATCAAGACTGTAAAACAGATTTTGAGGTTTTGAGCAAAGTTCTTCAAGAAGATCCTCCACATTTACCTTCTGATAGTGGTTTCTCTCCAGAATTTTGTGATTTTGTACAACAATGGTAAGCATTGTTTTAAAAATTTGTATATTTATTATATATATTTTTAGATATTTTAATTCCTTCATTTTGAAAAAATTTTGATTTCAGTGAAACATTATTATTGATTAAAATTAAAGAAATTTTATTAAAGAAAAATTGTACGTTTTATATAAAATTTTGGAATATATTCCAATTTAATTTTACAATACAGAATTGAAAATACAATTTTGAAAGTTGGTTACATTCTTTTCAAGTTAAATTATGAAATTTTAAAATAAATATAATTTATATAACAGTATATAAATTATATTGAATAAATTCTTGTATAGATATTCTTCTTGTTCAACTTTTAAAATTTATGTTGGAAAGTTTAAATATATTTAACAGCAAACATCATAAATTTGGTGTCGAACATCTCTGCTTTGTTTATGCAATTACTGTTATAGAGAAAGCAAGAAAGCAAAATTTTACTTTATTGCATAATATCTCAACGAGACAGAGGAAGTATATTGCAAAGAATATTCTTTCTAAAGTCCATTGCATTCTGAATTATTACTTGTTGGAAATAACTTTCTAACCTTCAATAATATACATTATTCACTATTGATTTGATATTTCTTTATTTATTTAAGAATGCTAAAACATAATTTTATTAGAAAGGATTAGAAATATTGAAATATTTCAGATTGCGGTTATATATGATAAATCCAATCAAAATAATTAATGAAAACTTTAGAAATTTTGCATTTAATGATTTTTGTTTTGCATTACTGATATTTATTAAATCATACATATATATATTGTCTGAAATCAATTAATAGTAGTCTATTAATCTCTCAGTCTTCACATTAATAAAAGTTATTAATGTGAAAACTGAATCGATTAAAATATTTCTCTTTTTATTATTAATTAATTTCAGATAATATATATTATTGCTAACAATTAATAATGCAAAAAAAGCATTAAATTCAAAACTTCTAAAGTAAATTCAATTAAATACTTCATTCAATTATTTTGATTGGATATTTAGCATATTTATCGACCGAGTCGATTTCAGAGGATATTTTTTTTATCAGAATTTATCATTGAATTTTTCTTTTCTATGTATTGAAGTATGACATAAAGAATTGTTATATTCAGTAATAAAAAATTACGAAAGCTATTTTAAGTTTATTCAAGCTATCGAATGTAATAAAATCATTATTATAGTATTCAGAGCATAAAGATAAAAGAATCGCCGAGTTATTTCTTGAGTTTCAAGAAAGAAGAAGAGATAATATAAGTTTTCAAACAGTTACAATTTTATTGTTTGTTCTTGCATTCCCGGAAATATTTTTAAACGTGTAGAAGCCTGCGAGTATATATTATAAAACATTAAAACTTTGCCAAATCCTTCACATTAGATTTGCAGAAGTTAGAGTGATTAATAATGTAAATCTACTGGCTACGTAACTCAGAAAGATAACACTAACAAGATTTAAAGAAGAAAATTTATTTGTAAAACAAAGATAACGTTTTTCCGTTAAACTCAAAACTTTCACTTACCGATACACATAATTAAAAACTAAGAGGAATAAAGATTCAACATCCAGAAAGAATAATCATTCAGATGTTTATTCCTTCCAGTTTTAATTATATGTAAGTGCAGATGAAGGTTATGAGTTTAATGAAAAATGTTACTTCCATGTACGAATCAATTATATAACATTATATACAGTAGTAGTAATAGACTTATACTCATATAGTTCTATTACCATTTTGTTAATTATAGACTGATTTATCCGAATATATAAATCTAATTTACTAGAACAGATCTTCGTATATAATGTAAACCGTCATTTATAAAGATAATCTATGGCCGAAAGAAAAAAAAATTCGTCAAATAAAATATTTATTCGGAAATAAAAAACAGAAGTTACAGATTATTAATGTTTTGCTGTAGTATACATTCTGTTGATTAATTAGTATATTTATATTGTTATTATTATCACGGATTTCTACATTTCGAATAAAGAATGAAAAAGTATTAAATTCTTGCAGTTTGTAATTTCTTTTCTAATTTATGATTTGAAATACGAGTATTTCATGTGACCAAGTTTGATTAGTTTAGAGATATCTATTGTCACTGAAAGTTGTACGTTTATTAATGGTTCAACCCGTAAATCTATCCCCTCAAACTCTTCTCTAAATATAAAGATTAGAAAGTGTTTTAACCTTTTGAAGTATTAATTTCTTCACAAAACTTTTCGTTTTGTTTCTTAGTTTCAGCAAGAACACTATTTATTTCAAGAAAAATTATGATTCTCCCGGAAAATGAGGAATAAAAATTAAAATAAATATTTAAAGAATTTTTTTTATTGTACGAATTAAAAAAAAAAATTGTAAAGTTTAAGTTTAGATGGGGAATATTTTTTGAAATATGAATATTTCATTTCAAGAATGAATGAATATTTATTTTAAATTCTTTCTGTGTTCAAATTCAGTTTTTTTCTAAAGTTGCAAATCATGAAGTTGAGGAGGAAATTTTCGATGATAATATTTTTCAAAACAATATTTCAAAAATTTCAAGAGACTAGTAAATAAAACATACATTAAAATAAATTATAATTTATGATTTATTAAACTTTAGAATGCAAATAAGAATTTAGTGCAAATTGTTTTTATCAAAATTTTGTAAAAAAAATAGAAATTTTAGAAAAATAATCTTACAAAATGCAATATTTGGTATAAAATAAATAGTCATACAATTCAAACGTAATTTTTTCATTAATCTTAGTTAAAAAAATAAATAGTTTACATGCTACTATAATCAATTCAAATATTTTTTTATTATATATTTAATCTAGTAAGATTATTAATGGCAGAAATATTTCTTATTTTCGTATAATTTTAATGCATAAGTTATCAATATAACTACAATAAATTGAGTCTAAATATAAAAAAGAAAAATATAAAAAATGTTTATAAAAAACTGTAGAAAGATAGCGGATTTTAATTTAAAATATTAGCATTTCTATGAAAAAAACAAATCCGTTAATTTTATATATCACTTCATTATTGATTTTTATCTTATACTTACTAGTATTTTAATTATAGTATTTATATCATAGATATATAACCAAACTAATAATAAACTGATGAAAGATGAGAAATAAGACTCGAAAATGATTTTTTTTTCAATGAAAAATTAAAATTATTTCTATAAAAATTGAATCGCTCTTATAATTTAATATAGATTAATCTTCCTATTTTCAGTGCTTTTTCCACGTCTATGTGGAGTTATAATCAATTAATTAAAAACTTTATACGAAAAGGATTTGATATTTGCGTCATTTTATTATTATAAAGCATGAAAAAGTTAAATATAAGGTTTTTTAAAATAAAATTTTAAAGAAATAATCGACAGGAGCATATTTTGTCTTTATGCTGCAGTTTCCAAAACTCTATAAAAGAGGAATACTATTCTTATCAATCAATTTTTATGATTCTTATCCGTTGAATATCATAAAAATTCTTATGTGATGTATTTTATTTGCCTAATGAAAGGATTTTGTTTTAAAAAGTTGAGAAAATTTTTTAATTTTTTTATACATAATCAATGAAATTTCCTCGAAAGCATATTTATTGTATTAAACTTTTTTATATAAACTTGTATATCATATTTTTCTGTTTTCGTCTTTCATAACATTTAATATTTTTTAAGCTTATGAAAAATCAATATAAGCTTATGCTAAGGTTAAAATTTTCCAATAAAATATTCTAAATGACTATTTTTTTTTGAAAATCTCTAACTTATTAACAAAAATTGTTTATTATTAATAGGCTCAAAAATTATTTTTTAGTATAATACATATAAAATCCAAGTTCCTCTTATAAATATTTCTGCATAAATGAGATTATAAATACCATTACTGCCTTTACTCAGAATTTTATTTATCGATTATATAAACGATTAGATTTTATTGAAATTGTTAGCAAAAAATTTGACTATATTAATAAAAAAAGTTGTTTGTCTCATAACTTTGAAAAGAAGTAACTCGATATCTATATCTTTTTAATATAAACAAAAATTGCATTTGAGAAAATCATCGAAAAAATCAACCAAACAAATTTTATAAGTCTACATATATTTTTCTTCAATCATGGAACAAAAAACATCTGAAAATTGCATAAGAGAACACTCAAAATTGAACTAAATGACATCCAATTTAGTGACTATTATTCACAGAAAGAAAAAATGTTATCCATAATTTAGGTAATCTTTATAAAGAGACGTATTTGAAAGTGATTTGAGCTTTTTTAGAAAAATTGGATTTATTTTTTGACATAAAAAAATATAGAGCGAATGTAATATAAATTAATTATTACATCTAAATCTAAATTTTACTTTTTTGGAAAAATTATCGTTAACTGAAAAAATTCCAAATTTCTGCTCCAAGTGAAAATAAAAAAATTGAAAAAAATAGAGTAGAGTTATATACTATAACTAGTAAAAAAATAAAACAGACAAAAATAAATAACAATTTCTGCTGAGACTCTTTTCTTAAATACAATAATTAATTGTAAAGGAAAAAAATGATATTTGTAATATATATATACAGTATATAATATACACTCAATATTTTGTGAGACGTTATTTGTGAAACTTAAGATATATTCGCCTTTTATAAAACAAAAGTTCAACTTTAGTCACTAATAAAATGTGATCCTATTTTTATTAATTATATACCATCTTCATTCAAATTTAGTTAGAGGTTTAAATATTTATAATATTGTTTTGATTTTGTTTTTAATTCTTTTGAATTTTTCGATATATTACCATAATTACTTGGCAAAATAACGATCTAATAATAGATGTAAACTTAATTTATTATAGTCATCGTGAATTTTAAATATAAAACAATAGAAGAGAAATTATATTATGCTAGCAAATTACTAAAATTTAAAACAATTTAGTAATTTACGTTTTAATACTCACCTGTAAATAAAGAATGAAGATATGCATAAGAAAACGATAACACAAGCTAAAACAGCACTGACTATAGCGTAATGAGGGATTTCTATAAAAATAAAATGTTAATATTCTAAATTTGAACATAATTAATAAAAATTTATTATGAAACAAAATAGATTTTTTTTTTAATTAAGCATTATTAAAATTAAACTACAAATACTAACTCTAATCTTCTTAAAGGCATATTAGATTTGAGAGTTTAAATTAGAAGGAAACATCATTAAAATAAATAATTCCAAGACTGTTTATTAACGTAGTTCTGGCTTAACTTTGTTTATTCTTTGTAATTTATTAGATTTTGGTTTCGGCTATATCGATATGATCAATTATTTTATGTAAGATATTACTCTAAAAAAACAAATAATAATTACAGATTTCGTTTCTGATATTAAATTATTTTTCCGAATTATTTTTCTCCAAATTCTAAATAAGAAGATATTTAATTACAACCAACAAATAATTTATATGATAATGAAGTTATGTAAGCAACTCTTTAATTAGAAAGTACTCGAAGTTAAAATTTTTTCAATGAAAACGCAAGATATCTCTTCCTTATTTTATTCGCTATCATTCTATAATTTTTCCTGGTGTATAGCTTTTCATTTATATATATTTATTATTGTTTCTAAACACATTTGTAACAAAAATATCAAACATATTGAAACGAAAAAAAAAAATATTTCCACTTGTCCATTAGGATGAAACAACCATAAAGTTTGACTAAACATTTTCTCTGTTAAAGACTATCAATTAAAATAAAATTTTGATAAAAATTAACATTTTATTTATTTCATCTACAGTCGCCATGATGGAGGATTTCTATTTTAAAGTTGTCAGTACTGTATATAAGAAGAAAATATGAATATAATTTTCAAATCTGAAAAATTAAAATGAAAGGAAATTATATTTGTTTATTACTATTACGTAAAGAACTATCTGGTTTATCGAAATCCGATATGATATTGATAGTTATCGAAATGATATTAGTAATAATTGATATCATTTGAGCATGATTTATTTATTCTTATTATATGTTTTTTTAAAATGAACTTGAATTATTATTAAGGTTAAATCTATATTAATCATTATTTTTAGGACGCAGAATTTGAAAAAAAAATAAAATCATGATTATGAAATTCATTCATACACTGTATTTAAACGTTCTTATATTTAAGACATAAATTTATAAGATTTGAATATGGAATAAACTTTGTCTTAAAATTTAGAAAAAAAAAACTGTTTTGCTTGTTAGAGTTATTTTAGAATCTTAAAGTTTAATGATATTTTTATAAATTTATAAGATTTGAATATGGAATAAACTTCGTCTTAAAATTTAGAAAAAAAAAAACTGTTTTGCTTGTTAGAGTTATTTTAGAATCTTAAAGTTTAATGATATTTAAATCATCAATTGAAAATATATAATGTGTATATATATACTATAGTGCCGCTGCACTGTTTTTGCTCAATCTCTTGTTTATTCCTCCTTACAAACTTAAATAAAACTGAAAACATAATAATTTATTTATCATTATTTTGTATTATTTTTTTAAAATTCTTTTTAAGTGTATTGCTATTGTTTATTTATTTTTCGTTTGGGAAGTATACATATGAAAAGTTTCCAATATTAATTGATATTGCGCAAAATAATCTGTCGTGTTTCGGATCAATATATATCGATATCAGAATCCGCTTTTTCAAATATAAACGTCATAAAATATCAAGAAACCAAATAACAAATGATCATTTGGATGATTGTCTGCGATGGGTCACTTCTTCGTAAGAAAATATGAACATATTGCCAAATTTCGCATTAACTTTTTTTAATCAACCAGCATTTCCTGTAACTTATGAATTTTTAATCAACAAATGTTGTTTTTTCCTAACTTTGGTTTTCCAAAATAGAGAAATAAAACAAATATATTGGAATAAAATATTTATTTGTTGTATTAAAATATTTAAAATTTTAAATACATAAATAAAGTTTTTAGTTTCTTTAAAGTTTTTAGGGCTGGGAGAGTGGGTCCTCCGAAGCGAGTGAGCGCATTTAACTACATAGTTGTACGTAATTAGATATCAAGTTGGGGGAACGTGATCTATATAAGAGTAGATCGCCGAATAACTTAGTACAGAAAAGTAGCTTGCATAGTAAAAAAGATTGAATACCAGTGTTGTAGTGTTTTCAGAAAGTAACTATACATCCATATTACTATAATGTATACATAGGTGTATAGTTACTTTCTGAACACAGTGTATAAACAGCAGAGGGTACGGATTATCTATCTATTTATATTTCTGTGTCTGTACCATGAGGCCACCAAGATGGGGTGACATCCGAGACTATTATCACGGGTCCGGCATCGAAAAGGGTCCCACCGTCGGATCCTGACGTGTCACATAACATGTCCGATAGTTAGACCGCCTCCAGAACGCACTGTCTACCACCTAAAGCAGTCGTGCCAAAATAAGTATTTTATATATAACATGGTATGTAATACTGTATATCGAATTTTGAATTTATTGTACACTTTTTTAAATAAATGTTTAATGTTTATATGGGCTTTTTTATTAAAAGCAAAGTGATGCACTTTTTTAAGTGGGGTCCGGACCACAGGGTTGTCTCGGGTCCGAAAATTTCTCTCGGCGGCCCTGGTCTGTATATATCGTTTGGGCACTTCTGGACATGGTAGGACGAAATTTTGCATAGAGATAGAGACTGACTCTTCAGAAAATTATGAAATTTGCGATACGCTCCAGAGGGCGGGGCATTTTGGGTTGACAAGAATACTGTATATCAATGAAATTTGCGATACGCTTCAGAGGGCGGGGCATTTTCGGTTGACAAGAATACTGTATATCAGTCATGTCAAACTCATTTTCATCCAAGGGCCATTTAATGAGCCTGTAAGATTGCCGCGGGCCGCATCACATTTAAATTTTTTTAAATTATATTTTAGAGTAAGGATTCAGAAATATAAATAGGATGATTGAAAACATTGTGCAATCGAATGAACATATTACAAAAATATATAATTACTATATAAGGGGGAATGGCCGCGTGGTAAAGCTGTAGCTTCCTACCCTGGAGGAAGCGGGTCAAATCTGGGTCCCCCACCTCCAATTTTTCTAGGAGTGGTCCGGGCCCGGCCTTTTGAACCCTATCCTTCAGCCATACTGTTGATCCCATCATGGGTGTTGGGTTTATAAATGGCCTCTGCCAGATACAGTATATCCCTTGTGCGATATGACGGCCTAAACCTAATTAGAAATGTTTTTTTAAATTTCTTGCTATCAATCTTTAATTTTCCATTAAGCGTTCAAAGTCACATTTTCCATACAAAACCAAAGCGTTCATTAAGATTTTATAAATTTAAATATCCATAACTATCTACATTTTTTAAATAAGCTAATAACACAATATATAAATCTTTAACAAGCCCGTTATCGCATCCTTTATACATATACTTTAAAAAAGGTTGTTTGGAACTTGATTATTCTATTTGGCTATCCAAAAAATACAGGTTCTCATTTATGGGTTTTTGTTTTTTGGTAAGAAATTTCGCACAAAACGATGTAGTCCTTGAAGAAAGCACTTAGTTTGTGTCACCAATCTGAAAGATCAGTGGCATCTATACTTATACATCCTAGAAGGTCAATCGAAAAAACATTTCATTAAAATCAAACTAATGCATCATAGTATATGACATATCTACGAAGCAAGAGTTACTTCTTATTATCTTATAACAAATTATTTTGTTTTCATTTTAGTTAAGAGTGATGGGAACCACAAAAAATCACATCGAGGGCCAGAAGCGGTTCACGGGCCACCAGTTTGACACCCTGCTGTATATTAAGTCCTCTATAAATTTCGTTAGAATTCCGGATTATGTCAAAAGAGCACCTACGATGTCATCGTGATATAACGTAATTCGTTCATAAAATATCGTTGTGTGTGACATTAGTATGATATAACAATAAGTAACGACATGTTGACGTTACACCCCGATGACATCATCACATACACTGTCAGTCAAATAATCTGTAAGTATGAATTTTCCCCAAAGGCTTCCGCACCTTTGACTCATCGAGATTAAACTTAGTTTAGAGACTTCCCACAGCACTACAGGCAACATAGATTATCCTGAGTCGAGATAGCCCCAGGGGTGGGCATTTGGGGTGGCAACGAATATGCCTTCATATAAATTCTTCAGAGCGATGAAATATTCGAATTCGGGAAGACGTCAAAGCATCACTGTCCTGTCGTGATCGGTGACATAACAATGGATGAAGTCAAACAGTTTCGTCGTTTATGATTTCATCCATTGTTAAGCCTCCAATCATTACGATGACATTGCGTCGCCATTATGATGATATCATCGATACATAATACACTGGTTAAATAAACTGGTATCAGTTGAATCGGACACAAAAAGCCAGTGGATTCCAAATGCTATAATGGGTTTAAGATATAATCGTGACGTAACAATGAATGATGTCACAAAAAGCTATGGATGCGTGACGTCACGATGAGGTGTCATAGTGAATTCATTTATTGCTATCACCCTATAATAAATCATCATAAGGACGACTTGACGTAACCATGATCAGCTATCAAAATGCCGAAATAAATTAAATGTATGGAGAAATTATATTTATGCATGCTTTATTATAAACCTATCCATAAAGTCCATAAATCCATGGGGTTTGTACCCGGCGCGTTGAACGGCATTCCTCTAACTTTCAGTCCAACTAGGGTTGTTGGCCACTATATAATATTTATTCATATACAAATATACAGTGTATATATATACTGTATATATTGTCAATTGATGAATTAAAAATAATTAAACTTTAAGCTTCTAAAATAACTAACAAGAAAAATAACTTTCTTCGTGAATGTTTTTCTTTTTCTTTTCCAATGTTGAATGAATTTTTAATAAAGTTTGTAAGTGTTTTGAATCTAATAAATTTATAGTTTTATTATTATTTTTAACTTGTTTGGAAATTTATTTAATTTATTAGTGAAAGTTCTAACATCGTTTTGATTCGTTTTACTGCTAACACTTAATCGGTACTTCTAATTTAAGTTCCGATTTCTCCACTTTACTGCTAATACTTAATCGGTACTTTTAGTTTAAGTTCTGATTTCCAAGTTTATTCAATTTATTAGTGTAAGTTCTAAACATCGTTTTGTTTGTTTACACTTAATCGGTACTTTTAATGTAAGTTCCGATATTTGGTTTCGTTTCATCAGTTAGACGTTACGTTGTTGTTAGATTGTTTAATAGTTACTTAGTTTTAAGTTAGAACTGAGTTAAAGACCTGAGCTCAGGCAGAACTCTGGAATTTGCAGATTCGCTAACCGTTAGGTTTAGTTATAATTTATAGTATTGCATTCGTTCAAATCTGCAACTTTGCAGAATAATCTAGTATTTAATATTTTTATAATTTCTAATTAATTTTTCTTGAAATAAAAATCATGCCACTGCTTGGAATTGAACTGAGAAGTTTGAGTTATTACCCTAACATCTTATCAATTAGACCATAGTGGCCTCAGGTAGATTTTCAGAAGTTTATGTAATGATTAATTTTAAAAACTGATCGGACTAGGCTGATACTAGCTCTCTAATTGAAACTAAGTTAGTTTCAATTAGAAGGCTTTATTAGAGTATTTTATCTGACTGAGCCAAATCTGTCTATCCAAGTTTGCCAAGAAGGCTTGTGATTATGCAGATAGTCTATCTGGGAGTGCTAATATTGGCCTAGTTCAATAAGTTTCTAAAATGGAAAGTTCATAAGTTTCATAAGTTTTCTGAAATGGAAATCTGAAATAGTGGCCTAATTGGTTGGGGTATTAACTCAAACTTCCCAATTTGATTTCAGGTGATGGTATGATTTTTAATCATTACATAAGTTTTCTGAAATGGAAATCTGAAATAGTGGTCTAATTGGTTGGGGTATTAACTCAAACTTCCCAATTTGATTTCAGGTGATGGTATGATTTTTAATTCAGAAAAAATTAAAATTATTGTCTAATTATTAAATACTAAGTGCACTATCTTAGCTCAAATTTAAATTAATTAATTATTAATCCAATAGATGGTGGCACTATAGCCTTGATTTAAAATAATTATTAAAATTGCAGTTTAATTCCAAATTATTATGTTAGGGGTTAATTTGGCTTTGAATATTTGATTTATTCTATTATTTTAAATTTTCAGTTATGTTGTTATATTTTATTTTATTGCACTGATGATGGGATATAATATCTTAAAGCAGTGTTTTCCAAACTATGGGGCACACCCCAATAGAAGGGCACGAGTCTATGGCAAGGGGGTGCACAAGAATTAACAAAAGCATTATTTTTAAGGCAAACAAGCAAAAAATAAATTCAAATTGGTGTTGAAAGAAAAAGAATCAGCAAAAGGGTTATAAATACATATATCCATGCACCCAGAAACTTTCTGCTATAGCTGTTTTAAAGTCAAAAATATCAATTTCATTTAGTGATTGAAAAAAAAATTGCAAGTAGCAATATCTACTATGTCATCCCAATTTCAGAGAATTTGTGTTGAAAAACAAGCAGACCCATTGCATTGAATATTACATTGTATTAAACATGTATTCTATTTATTGGTTTTTTTTGTAAGATTTACTTGAATTAAAAATTATTACACCATAATAAATATATATTTTTTTATGTATAAGAACTATTTATACATAATATGGTATATTGTTTTGTAATAAAATAAATTGTAAATGGAAAATATTTATAAAAGTATTATGAAAATGAGGGGTCATGCCAATATTTTTATGAAAAAAGGGGGCACAGACACAAAAAGTTTGAAAACCATTTCCTTAAAGTATTTTGCTATTAACTAATAGTTGATTTTGGGTTCATTTTAAAGCTGTTTTATTATTTCTAAAATTCAGAATATTTCACAAAATATTTAGTACATCTGACAGAAAGTTAACCATGAATATGAAGACTGAAGCAGAACTAAAGTTTATATTTCTGATACACATTGTACTATTATTTATGAAACTTATTTTTGTTTTTTGGCATTGATAATGGCATAACTCAAATAATGTAAATTTTACAGGAAAAGCAGTTTAAAATTTGCATTTAATTAATAATTGAATACTGATCATATAATTTGTTTAAATTGATTCTACTTTTGTATCTATCCAAAATAATGTAATCTTTCCACAAATAGTGTATTAACCAAGAAATTCAGCATAATATCAAATCATCCATAATTACCCATTCTGTTTTGCCATTGTTTGAATTAATTTCCTTAATTTAATTAATGTATAACTATCTATAAATATTTATTTATTAATTAAATTAATTTTAGAATTTTGTCTAATAGATCAAGCTGATATTAAATATTGACAATCAGACATCCCAAAGGATTATTCAGGCATCCCAAAATATCACTAAGTTCGTCAACACATTAAACTGAACAAAATCATTAAAGATAAAATTTTAAATGAGATAGCAATACATTAATTCGAAGTCATTAATTAACCTATGCTCCCTATTTATGTAAAAACTAACTGCTAGGTTGTAAGAGAGCTACTTTGTAAAAATCATAAATAAATCAAAATCATAAAACATAACTTATGTTTGTAAGAGAGCTAACTATTACAACGTAGAGGTAGACTGGAAAATTGCTCAAGTTATAAAACAAATAGGTAATATGCAATAACTAAAAACAGTTGAAGTCAGAGCTATATATATGAAAGCAAAAAGAGTGACAGAAGAGTGATGAACATATTGTAGCCAATGGGGATAAAGATACCATGGAGCTGATACGAAAACCACAAATCATGGAAATAGATACTAAAGCAGTCATGTTAAAATTATTTAAAGTTTAATAGCATATTTAAAAATATGTTTATTTTTGTTTGAAATAATGTTTTTTATTACAAACCATTATGTAAACTAACTGATTGCCTTTAAAATGATTTTTTGAATGTTTAAAATTTTTTCTTCTAGAATAGAACTTTGCATTCTGAAAGTGAGAGCAATATATAGCTATTGTAGCTGAAACAGACTGAAATTAGCTGAAAGTACTTTTACATTTTTTATGTTTAATGTGAATGTATAAAAATATATGTGCAACCAATAAATAAGTTTTATCTCCTGCTCTAACGTTGATTAACTGTTTTTTTTACACAATACAATAAATCTATTAAGTTAAAATTATACACAAAATGATATAATTTTAGTAATTTAATTAGAATTTAACTATAAAATTAAATATTAACAACAGCTCAAATTCAAATGAAAGATTGATATATTATTATTTGCTAAAGATCTTTCGGCTTAAATAAGCCATCTTCAGCAAATAAGTTACAAATAGAACAAGCAATAATTTAAATATACAGAGGTTTACAATAAAATAAAGTTATATCATTTAAAGAACAAATACAAAAAATTATAAAAATATAAACTTAAAAAGGATATAAAATACAATAAATTAAACAAAAATATAATTGTAAAATATAGGACAACAAAGTTCGTTTATAATGCCTCCCATTAGGGTGGGATGGCTTCAGGGGGGTTGTCATTAATTACAAAGCATTTTTTATGATATTGCTTTAAATCTAATCATCAAAATCATATCTAGATTCCAGGTTTTTTTTATTAAATTTATAGAAAGTAACTATAAAACTGTAGATCAAAATAAATTTTTATTTGAAGTTACTAGCTACATATTATATTGAATATCTTTTAAGTTTAGTATTCAAAATCTAATTTCTATTACTATTTCAGATATTAGATAAGTAAAGATGTTTTTCTGTTATTACTGTTACAATATTTATAATGAAGTGCAATTATTCTATTAAATAAAGATTGTGGTTATCTCAGCAGTTTTAATTATTTTTAAAGATTAAATAGTATATATGATGGTGAAGATGATAAGTTAACCTAATTTCATATAAAATTTCATTAATTTAGAATATTAGTACAATGATTTTATGAAAGTACTAAATCTGATGAAATGCATTAATTTTATTATTATTTATAATTGATAAAATATGATAAATATTTATTTGATCTCCATCTCAATAATAAATAACTTTTAGCTTCTTAAATTTTTGTAGATCCCTAAGTAATTGAAATGTTAAATATATTTTTAATTTTTCATTATTTGTAAATAGAATTATTAAAAAAAAATAAAAAATCAAATTTATTCAAGCTATATAAGAAATTTAATTAAACCAATATACTAAATTAAAATAAAATTGAATCAACTATTGAATTTAAATATAAAATTTTAAAGTATTTTTTACTATATTTGTTTATATAATATTTGCAAAAGAAAAAAGTTATTTAACTATTAAATTTATGTAATTAAACAAATGAATTTACTTTTTTAAATTTAAATAAAAGTGAAAATCTTTTTAATTCAAGTTGACAACTAGATCCGAAATCAAATAAAATAAAATCTGAACTAGCTTATAAATTTAAGGTCCTGTAAGCTAGTTCAGATTTTATTTTATCTTCTTAATTTGTCAGTTTTTCTTATTCCAAAAAATATATAAATATTTTTGTACATTTTTCTTAATCTTATATTTTTTAAGTCATTATTTTATATTTTTTTAATCTTTTAATTTATTTAATATCCCAGATTATTTCATTTCTAAATATAATAAACTAAAATCTTTTCTTCTTTAATTATTTAATGCTCTTTACTAACTAAATAATATGCTGTTAAGTCTTTACCCTGATATTCCAAAGTCTTGAGAAAGTGGTTGAATATAATTTATATTTGTAACCAGTCTTTTACATGTAATTTTCATATTAATATTTTTGATAGTCAACTCTGTTACAGAAATGAAAGGTTGGGGAACCTTTGATATATTTTATTTAAAAAATTTGGTTATAAAGACTGAAATTCTAAATTATTTTTCCTGTCAGTAGAATACTAGCATTCTTTTCTTTCCCCCATCAGTTTACAAAGCCTTTCTAGGCTTGAATGAGAATGCCTCAGCGAATCATCTCTAGAACAGTCAGCTTCACTGTATAGAACATCATCATCTCTTGGTAGCAGGCTCACAATACAATATCTCATGGGGAGTCAGATGACCTGATTGTTGGAGTTACCTGATTGCAGCATAAAATAGTTCTCCGCAGATCATGCATTGCACCACTCATTTCCAATTTAGCTCAACTTTTTAGTTTTCTTTATTTTTATGGCTTTAAAAATTTTATTTTTTTTTTAATGGTTATATATGCTCTAACAATTGAAAAAATATTCTATTATTGTAATCTATTCTTGAAATATATGCTTAAATTTCCCCACTTGGTGGTAAAATGCAAATGCGCTAGGTAAAAGCAATGTCTTCTTTTCACTTGGGAAATGGCCAGAAGCTGTGATTTTTATGGCAAATGTTTTCTTAGTCCTTGCAGCACACCTATATAAAATTCTTATGCATATTATAATCATTACTGCAAAGACTAATTATATATATACAATATTATATATATATATAATGAAGACAGAGTACAGAAGAAAAATGAAGATATTATGGAAAATATTTTGTGGTGGAATATAAAAGATTCAACTTTAAATATTCCTGATGATGTAATTAGAAGATCAGTTCAATGGAGTATTGAAGAGAAGAGTTTTGTTTGAAAGAAGGTATCTGCAAGGGCTATGAAACATGGCTATCCCCCAAGTGAAGATCTTTATCAAGCAAAACAACTTCATGAAGTCACTTTTAAATGGATACATTCAAGTCTTCAGGGTTTCCATTCAAGTTTCATCTGTTTGAAGAAAGAAGTGTATCCCAGCTATCAACAGTTGTAAAACGGTCTTTTAGTCATTTGGCAGAGTGAATTAACATACTACATTGATGTGAGAATGTCGTCCTTAGTTAGGCAGCCCAGCACCTATTTAAAAAGTATTTTCCATTTACCTGATTTAGAAGAAACCAAGTGGCAATTAGTTTCTCCTCGACTCATTACAGTGTTAGGAAAAATGTTAATTAGAAAATGCAACTTGTCAAGCACGCTTCAATTGGCTGACAACATAGCATTGCAAGATGAAATTCCCCGAAGTGAGCCACATCCCGGCTGACATGTTTGATCGCTGCAGGCGAAATCTCGTTGAATGTTCTATTCCTAGATTCTATTATCTTCTGAAAAGCTGCTTGCTTCAAATCTGTCCTCTCCATTCAACATTAGCTGGCCTGTCTGATAATGGATAAGATGCTTCTTGAAAGAAGAAAACAGAAGGTCAACTATAGAATGTCCAAGTGGTTCCTGTAACATCATATATCTTACAAGGTAATGTTCATACGGCCCAATTGTTTTAATTTGTTTCCTAATCTTGTTCTGTACAGGTAATTATCACATTTCAATCATAAGTCACCTTGTAAAATCCACAGACATATTATAAATTCCTTAAAATTCAATGAAGCATCTCAATATCTAATTTTGATGATACAACAAAAAAAATCATTGTTAATATAAATTATTTTTAAAGCAATATTTTTAAGCAAATTATTTTTAAAGCAATATTAATGAAAGCACATATTTATTATTAAATTTTTTCATATTACCAACATGCTCTGCTTCTTTTTTGCTGTCTTAATCTTTATATTCTGCTCATGTCTATCTTCTGATGCTGAATTTGCTTAAGAATCTTAATCAATTAGTGGAAAACAAAAATATCAATTTATAAAGAAAATATTATTAATTTTTATATAAATTGCATTCATCAGGGAATAAGGGGCTTAATATTTTATTACAGCTGATCAAAATTAATATGAATTAAATATAATGTTTGAAAATGAAATTTTGACATACACCTATTAATCAAGAAAATAAAATAATTATAGAGATGCATTTTAAAATATCTTAAGTGATTACAAGATGAAAAATTGACAAGAATGTGACAAAGAATCAAAGAGTTTCTTAAAAATGAAAGCCATTTTATATATACTATATATATGTGTGTGTGTGTGTGTTCGTATTTAAATTAATAATAATGAAAAATTTGTGAATTATAAAATCATATAATTGCAAAATATATATAAATTAAATAATTTGAAGAAAATGAAGATAAAGTGCCATCTCAATTAGTAAGTGAAAAAATTTATGAAAGTATGATGAGATTGTTGTTTGCTACTAAAAACAGAAAAGATATGTATACAGAAAATATACTTTACATAAATATAATTTATTTGAAATATAAATAATGATATAGAAAAATTGATTTCATTTCATCTTAAAGAAGATATGATAGAAAAATATCTATGCAGCTATATATGTGTATTGAAGGAAGAAAGAAAAAGAAAAAATTATATTTTTCAAGGATTTTTAAAAAAGAAAGATTTTAATAAATAAATAGGATGATTTATTGATTGTGATTTTTATTAAAGAAAAATTATTTCATTGAAGAAAGAAAAATTATGTTACACTGATTTTTTAAAGAAATTTTAAGAAAATAACAAACAAGAAGATTTACTGACTGTAATTTCAAGATCTGTTATAAAGAAAGAAAAAACAATGAAGTTAAAAGAATACTTGTAAAAGCAAGAGAAAATTTAAGAAGATTCTTTGTTTCTGTTAGAAAGATTTATCATCAATAATTATTTCAAAAATATTTTATTTTTGATATGATGTCAGCAATTTATATTTTGTAGTTATGAGTATTCTGTAATACATGTTTATGTACTTATCAAGTATAATTTTAAACGACATATATAAAACAATTCATTTTAAAAAATGTATCTAGATTTTAACTTCTGAAATATTATTTATTAAAATCATTAAAAATTGTAAGTCAAAATTAAATTTTTAAAATATCAGTTATTAATGTATTAATTAGAATTTAAGGGTAATTCACACAAAAGCACGGTATAGCACAGAATATAAAGCTGTTCTTTGTTTAGTTAACATGTAGTATTCTTAATTAAATATATGAAATCAAATGTTTAAGTACTGTGCTATCATTAATGTTTCATGTCAAATATCATTTGTGAAAAATAATAATTAGGAAATAAAAAAAAACTTAATTTGTTATTTAAAATCAAAATTATATTAATAATAAATATTTGTAAAATCTTAATTAATACTATTTTGAAGTCAAAGGTATCTAAAGTTTACTCAAAATTAAAAAATTTCATGAAAATAAATAAATTTTTTTTTGATAATTTGAAATTTTTAATATATTATTTACAAAACAGCAGTTTTTGAAATAATTTAAAAGTTTTCTTTATAATAAATATTTGAAAAATTTTATCTGTTTTGATAAAAAATATTTTATAATTAAGTTTGTCTTATACTCATTATTGTGAAATTATTACAGAAATTCAATATTTCAAAAAGAATCTGCAGAAGTTGTTCTTTGATAGAATTTGTTAATTAAATAACATTAATATTAAATGTCTTATTTTTGTATTCTTCTTGAAAACAGAATCATAATACTTGTAACTTCACTACAGCATATATATCTTATTCTTTGTTCAAATTATATCATTTGTTGTTATTAAATTGTTTTTTCTATATGAAATATATCAGTTAATTATTGATCACATTATATTTTAGCTTAAGTAATAATGACAACATATATCTATATATATATGTATGTGTGGAATATGACTGAAATATTATAATCAAAACAAGCATATGAAAGATAAACATGTTTAAAAATTTTAGATTATTTTCTATAATGATAAAAATAATTTTATGACAATTGAGTGCATAATAAAAATACTGTCACATGAAGAAATGAAATGAAATGATGATAAAATGTTATGATACTGATAACAAAGTGTTGTCATGATAAACTGCAGCAATAATAGGTGCAATGACAAAAAATATTAAAATAAAGGACTTCTATGGCATTTAAAGAAGATTAGCTGTTGTTATAATTTTATGGTGATGTAATTCAGTGCTAAATCTAAAAATGCCCTTTGTTCAAATTAATCTTTATTTCAAATTAGCTCAGTTCTTATCTTTATAATTATATAGATAGGTAGATATGAAAATAATAATTTTAGAGTGGGAAACAGTTTAGTCAAAAGATGAAAAAATGCAGGAAGAGAAAAACTATCTAATGATGAAATAATTTCAGAGAGAAGTACAAAAAAAAACAGTAGTTTATATATTTCTTCATGTTGCTCTATTGTCATTCATCATATCTATATCAGAAAGTGAATTTCTCTGATTTTATAAATATTTCCTATTAATAAAATTATGTTTTTAACAATATGATAAACTATAAGGATAGTAGCACAAAAATTTAGAATATTGCAAATAAATCTATTATTATTTATATAATCTTTATTAAGAACACATTCTTACAGATTAAAAGCATCATTTATTTGTTATAAGAGTAGCATACTTTGAAATAAATTAATAAAAACAGCATATTGATACTTGAAGTAGGAATTACAAAAGAGAGAATTCACTCAGTTTTCATAATATTTTACATAATCATATTAAAAGTATGTTATTATTATTGCTAAATTTATTACATTCTAAAATATATGTATTATAAATATATAATGATAATGCATTACAAATGTATATTTTGTATTAAATGAATTATCTGACATATAATTAATGCAATATATGAAATTTTTTGAAGTAAATAATAATGTAAAAATAATTTCATAAATATATTAGATTTAAAGATATTATTTTTATGGATTTATAATGAATTTTTATGAAGATAAAATGCCTTAAAAAATAAAAAATAAAAAAAATTCAACAAATATGTATGCAGAATATTCAATATTATGATAGGGAATAAAATTTTTAAATCAATACTTCAAATTATATTGTAATTAATCATAAAGAGAAAAAGAAATTTTCATGTATTAAAGTCAGTGATAAAATTAAATCTGAGGATTGATAAATATATTTTAATAATTATTGAATTAACTTCTACCAATAAAACATTGGAATAGTAACATAAATTTTTTGTGAATGGAAAATCATCTATTCTTCTATAAGAAATTATAAAAAACAATAAGTCATACACACCAAAAAAATAAATACAATTCCTTTAATAGCAAAAGGGGAAAAATATTAAAACTGAATAAGTAAATAATCAAAAGCTTAAAATAATATGATTATTTTAAGAACATTAATAAATTTAATAGAAGAAAGTAGTTTTATTGAAGATATTTTATGTGAAATAATAGACTAAAACAAGAGAATTTATTATATTATGCCATTGATATTTTTACCTTTGCTTGATAGTTATTTCCAATATGTTATTTTTTAGTTTTTATCTTGATTAAGATCTCTATACTATTAATAATAAGTTCTGTCTCTGTTTGCTTTATGAGTAATAATTAAGGACTTTAATAATAAGTTCTTTAACTTTTTATAGTTGAATCAATGTTTCTGTTTATATCTAAAATTATCAAAAATAATTTTGAATATTCATAAGAAAAGGCATCTGTAGCCTAATTTATATTTTAATAAAAAAATCCATTATTTGAAGAAATTCAGATAATCCATGTTTTCAAAATATTTTTTGAAATAATGCCTTTTTAGCATTGTTTCCTTGTTTTCAGAAAATTTGTATGAATATTTATTCTATTCTCCTTGCACCATTTTCACAGAGCACTTTATAGCTATGAAATTCACTGTGTATGATGCTGTTTGAAGATTACATATCTTTTATTGCATGTTTTTTATAATAATCTTTAATTGTGCTCCTGCTAAAAATAATGGAATGAAATCCTATTAAATTAATCTATATTTATATTAAAAAGTATTTAATTGAAATGTGTGTCAAATTTAATAAAGAAATCAGATTTCTGCAGAATTCTAAAACAATTCCTTTATTAAACTAAAATCACTAATAATCATTCATTTAATAAATAATAAAAAATAATAAGATAAAAAAATTAATTGTTTAGACTCAAGCTATAATCAAACATTTTTAAAACAGCAGTAGATTATAAATATAAACTTTATTAGGCAAAGTACTTTCAGTAAAAAAACCAACTTCAGTGCCTACAAAATGCATAAAAGATAATACAGTGGATGATTGGTTAATGAATAGTTCGGATTATGAATAAATTGGATAACAAACACTTTCTTCAAAGATTTTTATGTTGGCATAACAAACACCTCACAGAACAAACTGGGACCCGCAGACTAATGGAATTACAGGTCAGCCGAAAGATTTTTATGTTGGGATAACAAACACCTCACAGAACAAACTGGGACCCGCAGACTAATGGAATTACAGGTCAGCCAGATGGTTGCATAGTAAAGCTGTGGCTTACCATCCTGGAGGATCTGAATTTTTTTCAAAATTCTGAAAATAGTTATTAAATGTCTTAGTTAATACAAATTTGAAAGTGATCATATATATAAAGTCATCCTAATGAACTGTATCCGTATAATATGCCTTTTTCTTTTCAGATAAATAACTCAAACTAATAGCATATAAGCAGAAAAGTTTTTATTTTCAGAAATATTTTTAGTTGAACATTTGTCCTCTTCAGTCACACAAATTCATCATATCACCAATTTTTGGATATGGTGATTTATATGGCTGAAGATGATGATGATGATTTACCAAAAACATTTTTGAAAATAAAGAATTTTTCTTGATTAAGTGCTCTTACTTTGAGTTATTCATCATCCTAATGATTTTAATAATTTCATTAAATATAATTAATATTGTCAGTGATTTATAAAAATGAAAGCATTTATAAATTCAATTTTTTTATTTATATTTTTATGGCTTATTGCTAATAGTATCTTTATTTTTAACATACTCATTTAATTTTCAGATCTCTCAGGATTAACATTACATTCAGGTAAGGAAATTATTATAATTTTTGTAGATCATGGTAAGCGGAAACTATATTGATCAGATTTATGTTTGATATGAGTTTAATTAGTAATAAACCATATATTCATGTATAAGCTGAAAAAATTTTTATAAAATTTTTAGAAAGGTGAGTTTAACCAGGGTGGTCAATTGACCAGGAATATTGGGAAAAGCAGGAATTGTATGTGAATTTTGCCCATCAGGAAAAACTGGGAATTATGCAATAATTTTTTCTTAGATCAAGAAAATTAAGAAACATGAGGCTAGTTTTCATCGTGATTAAAAATATAATAAATTTTATGAAGGCAGGATGTTAACAAAGTTATAATGCTTTCTTTATTTAAATTTTAAAATATCAATATATTTGCAATTAATAGCAGTTCATGTATTACAAAAGACACATTATTGCCTATTGGCTACTATATGCTGAAATCTTAAAATAAACTGTCATCTTAGTAAAAATATTTATACTTTAGGCATATACCATCCATCTAAAGAAGATTTATGAATATATTCTATGTAGTCTATATTTAGAAATAATAATCAGTAAGATAGCTTCAAAATAATAGTGCTCAACAGCAGTTGAGCAGTTGAAATATCAAGTCATCCTCATAAGTAATGTTGTTTTTTGCACATATAAAGAAAACAAACAAAATTTATCTGGAACAGAATTTTTAATCATCATAATAAGTGCCCCAGTATTTACAATTTTCTTCCACCATTCAACAAGTTTTTGAATGCCAGACTTGAATAAGTCCATGGATTTTGGTCCAAAAAAACTCAAACTTGGTTTAACGCATATTCTTGACATTTTGAAGTTTTTTCTCAGCAAAATGGCATTCAAGACTGCAAAACAAATGATAATTGAATGGTGTGAGATTGGGGGAATATGCTGGATGGGGAAGTTTTTCTCATCCAAACTCCTGCAATTTGTCATAAGTCATTCTAGCCATATGTGGTTTTGCATTATCGTGTTAAATAACCACACCTTTATGATTAAGGAGTGCTGGATGTTTTATCTGAAAGATAGTGTGTAAATGCTCTAACTTGTCTTGGGTTGCACATTAAATATACCAATTCCAACAAAGTAGTTGGTAGGTGGCCGGATGGCCACTTGGTAAGGTGTTGGCATGCCACGGCGGAGGATCCAGATCCGGCATCTCCCGAAAAGTTTTTTGGAATTCCTGGCCAGGCCGGCATCTGGTCACCAGACCAGATGCTGGCCTGGCCAGGAATTCTGGTCCTTCACCATCTGGTCCCCCTCCATGGATATAGATGCAGCCCATGCTTGGAATTGACCCTAGCAGGGCCTGCTCTAGGGGCCGGCAACCCGGGCATTTGGCCGGGGCGGCATTTTGATTGTGAATGTGACAAAATAATTATAAGTTAAATACTTAATTAATCGAAATTTATATTTGCCGATTTTTTCTTTTACTAAAATTGCCATGCAATTTATATTTATCATTATTTTTCAGCCTAAAAGCTAAAAAAATATTTGCAATCCTTAATTCTGAAGAAAACAACCATAAAAGAGTGGCATGCTTAATTAAATAACAAAAAAAGATTAGATATTTAAATCGCGTACCGCATAGAACAGCACGCAGAGCGCTGCGTGAACTTATTATTGATTTGTTTATTACCTCTAATTATAAGAATGCGGTTTCGTTACAGAATAGCATTGTTCTTGCTAATATATCGGTAATGAAACGTAGTGTGGCCGAAATAAATTGTCACAAGGCTATTATTATTTACAAGACAATAACTTTATTAAAAGAAAAAATAAACCAAAGGTACATCACGAAGCGGTCTTCCCCGCTATAACTTGGTGTGCCACTCTATCGAGTCTCTTTCTCGAAGATGAAAGTAGATTGCGGGCCCTTTGTTAACCCGCCCATCACCAAACTGTCGGTTCCAGCGTCTAATAAAATTTCGAACTCTTGATGTCATAAAGCAGTCTTTTTGGCTACGGTTTGGCTGAACTCTTTAGTTTCGATTCGAAGGAACTGAATTCCCTCTAAATATTGTTGTAAAAGTGCTCGCTGTAAAAGCTTTTAATAGCTGCACCGATAGTTCCAGTTGACGTTATAATGGTGAAAACAAGTACAATAGCTGTTTGAATTTATAGAAAAATATTTGGAAATTTTATAGTTCAGTGTGATTTGTTAATTTTTAAAGGTAAGTACATCTGTATAAATTAATTAATTTAATTATAAGTTTAAAGTTATTTTGCTAAATTCTCTATGCTTTTTAAGCGATAGGAGTTTATAGAACAGGGCAAACGAATTTTTTTATCGAGTGGTCTGTAAAAGTTTGCAGAAATAAAAGTGAGGGAAAAAGTTTCTTTGATTTTAGCGAAGTTCATATTACTTTTATTTAATTTTATAAGATATAAGTTTTGTTTATTTGATTGTGCAATAATACATTTTTGTAGTAGCATTAAAAATGCAACTGATTAACAATTTGTAACTAGGTACAGGTAGGCCTGCATTTTAACTTTTACTGTTTTGTATTACTTGACTGTTAATTTTATGTTACGCGTTTCTTTCTAAATATATGCTTTTATTATCTATTTTTTATTATCTATTATATTTTCTTTCTAAATATATGCTTTTATTATAATTTAAAACCATTTGATTTTTATTTAAAATAAAAGATATATATTTTTAAAAAGTATATGTTTAAGGGGCGGCAATTTGTCTTTTTGTCCAGGGTGGCAAAACCGCTAGAGCGGGTGCTGACCCTACTCTTTAGTAACTTCACTGATTGGAAAGGAGGCATTGAACAACAACAAAAAAAAGATAGTTGTTAAGCAAAAAAGTTAGTGAATAATGTGCAATTTATGATATGCATTATGACAAATAAGCAAAAATGTAATATAATAATCTTTGACTTTCTTTTTATTCAGAAATTTTTTAAAATCATTGAGTGGGTCAAGAAGTTTTAATCACTGAAATAAGAAATATTTTAGAAAATGGAAATAGAAAATGTAGATAAGTATTTAAATAATAATAACTTCATTAAGTAAAAAACTTCATAACTTCATAAAACTCTCAATGTTTTAAGGAAAGTATGATTTTATGTTGGGCCACATTCCGTACAGCAGTGTGCCCGTGGGTTGGAACGCCCCTGCTCTAGCTACTGACAGTAGACCTTCCCTGTAATGGCTTGGTTCAGTGTCAGAAGCTTGTAATGGATTTTACCTCACAGGTAAGACAAAAAGATGCCTGAAGAATATAAAATGGATATATGAACCAGAAGTTAACTATTACCTTGACTACTAAAGTCTACGAAGATTACCTCTCTATTTATTGGAATGATAAGAATATAATAAAACCTGTCATATACAACATAAGTGGTAATATAAAGTGGTTATATTGTGTCATCTCTGCACTAAATAGCACTTCCTGTAGTAACAGCTGAATGTGCCATATTTATTTCTAAGAGTGTCTATTTCTTCTTGATTATATTATTAAAAACATGCAGATATTTTTAATAACATTCATATTTAAATAAATTCAAAAGTATTAGTTTATAGATTGCTTCACAAATAAGATTGAGAATCTATAGATCATATTTTTTTTAACAAGTAAATATAACTGCTGCTAATGCATATTTTTGCCAGTTAATATTAAACAGAAATATGGTGATATCTGATTTTTCTGATCAACAATTTTTGTACTTTCAGATAATTCATATCATTTAGAAATTACAGGATGATTATTTTTCAGCTGATTTTGGGTACAGATTTGTGCTTCTGACAATTGTGTGTGCTGATCAGCTTTCCACTTCCATCAGCTGCAGCAAAGTTTCCATTGTGTATCTTAATTCTTATTTTCTATTATTTAAATTTTGTTAAATATTTTTGCTGAGATTTGGAAATAACAAAAAATTTAATATTAGTTTGATAATTTTCTGCTGAACAAGTACTTAAATAAAAATCATATTGTAGAAAAATGCAACTGGACACAAAGTGACACGATTACATAATGCTTTCCATCCAGCTTTTTTTTTCACATTGTATTGCAAAGTTTCAATGATGTAAGTCTGTCTAATTGGCCATGTTTATTTTAATAATAAAATGAATTTGGAAAACTCTTAAAATTATAAAAAGAAATTATCAATTTATTTCAATGAATGTCATATTGTTCTAACATTTGAAAGTTGTGAGATCAGTTTATATATGAGTTTTACATTTTTATGATTTTTCAAACTTTGAAATAGGATGTTAGCTTACAAATGGATCATTTTATATACAAGTTTAATATGATCCTTGTATTTTAGATAATGCCAGAATGAAAAATTTTGATAATTATATTTTATTGATGTGAATTCTAAAATCAAAATTTAATATTTCAGTATTGATCAAAGTCATTTATAATAATATACATATATACTTATATATCATTTTCATTTATTTATTTTAGTTGGGCATCGCAAAAATTTTTTTAAGAATCTTCATATATTTTAAATTTAACTAACTTTGTATATAAATTATATTTACTTAATTCATTTATTTCAGAATCATCATGTATTATTTCTCATGATGGACAGCAACAAACAGTTGATACATTTGGATCTACAGATGATCATCAAATAAAAAATGAATATAATGAAATTGGCTGTAGTTCTTCAAGTGCACAAACAATACAACACACTCCTCAAACAGTGCAACATCATTCTCAGACAATTTCTATTCACTCTGATCGTTTTGGAAGAGCACTGTTGTCTTTGCCATTATCAGGTTTAATTTTTCATTAATAACTATAATTAATAAAATTCTACTTATTATCAATCAGGGCTGGGATGTCGGCAAGAAAATGTACCAACACCGACACCTCTGACAGTAAACATGCACAAATGATTTTTAGAACACATTTTTATTCAATATTTATTACTAAAAAAATTATTTATTCATCAAAAAAGAAAATAATTATTTAATACATTTTTAAATTTAAAACTAATAAATTATGAGCAATGAGAAAATTATTGCCAACACCGACACCCCAGCCCTGTTATTAACACATAAGATTGTTTAATTTATTTATGTATTGATATACAGTGTATCTAAATTGTCCATGATAAATGTATCTGATCTATATTTCTACAAAAGTTTCACAATTATGATATGTGAACAAAATTTTCAGAGAAAATTTAGAAGAATAACAAATGAATTTTCATTTGTTATTCTTCAGAGATGTCTAAGATAAATGAAAATTTATTTCTAAGACACTTCTGTTTATATATCTTAATCAATTCTTGGAGATGAAATGAATGATTACAATTGTTTTAGCCAGAATTAGTTTTAAATAAAAGGACACTGGTATTTGGCAAAAATTTTTATTCCACAAAAATTAATTTTAGGTTTTTTTATCATTACCAAATTGTTTATAATAATACTATTAAGCTGAAAGTTCTATGGTAATAAATTTAAATTTTGTGTTGTTTTTCACTTGATTGAGCCGTTGAATTTTTATTAGTTATATTTTTATCATTAGTTTAGTAGAATGATGTATATAATTCTAGGAGTATATAAGAACTGTTACTTTATTGCTACATGTCTGGATCTGTTTCTTAAAATACTTTCCTGGTAGCTATTTGAACATTAGAAGCCCTTACGATGATGGGAATTTTTTTAAATTATTATTATTATTATTTTTTTTTTGAATGGCAAAAAATATCCATTCCCAATCTGAGGATTTTTGTTAGAAACCCAGAATTTGATTCATATGCTATATTATCCATAATCAAGATACACAATTTTTTAAGCTTGATTTAATAAGTTTGAAATTTTGACAAATCTGACATGCAATCAAAAAAATTATTGTAGTTTTAATTTGAGTAATTAAACCGTTTTTTATATATTATTATTATTATTGAAAATATTTATTAATCATATTGTTGATGATGATGTAATATTTTAATAAATATTATTAAATATTAATACATTTTCACTCAAAACTAACATCATGTCTATATCCTCCTGAAAGTTAGTTGGCACTCGAAGATTTCATGTGATTTCATGGCATGTACACACACCCCACTCATTATCCAAGGCTATTATGGTAAAATTGGGCTACCAATAGTATGAAATCAATTGCACTCATAATTCTTCTTGGTATGAAAAGGATACGGTCTCAAACATGAATGTATTAAATAATCCATAAATATTTTATAATTTGAAATAAAAAGTTTGAAAATTCCAATAATTTTCAGTTATTAGTTGATGATAGATGGTAAACAGTAAACAACAATAATAATAATCAAAAATTGTGACAAAAGATAAGTGCTTAATAAAATAGCATAGATAATGAAAACAAAAGCAGTTGATCAGATATTTTGTTTTATATAAACTTATTATTTATTTAATTTTTTTAAATATAATCTAGTACATTTAATGATACCAAGTTGATAATCAAAAATCCGGCAACCTAGGGACCTGAGGATTGCTAGATTTTCGAAAATTCCAGATTTTTGACATATATATATATATGTTGTATATATTTAGCAAAAAAGGATTACTGTACAGTGCTTTAAAGAAATTAAACACTAAATGAAAGGCAAATGAAATTTTAATGTTCAATAACTACATAAAAGACTGTAGTTCTACAGAATTTTAATTCAACTAAATAAAATACTTCTACAGAATTTTAATTTGTTTTGTTCCCTCAAAAAAAGTTAAAAGATTTTATATAATGCCAATAAACAAAAAAAAAAGCCAGAAAAAATTCAAATGTTAAAAAAAATTTCTAACACCAACCATGTCTAAAAAAAGCCAAAAAGAACTCATTTGGTGTCAAGAAAGCAATCTGACAACCCTGGTTGCAAGCATGACCAAACATCTGATTCTGGAGTACAGGTCTGTCAAAACATAAATGACACCTCTAGAAAACAATGGCGTGTCAATGTAGTAAATTTAAAAATGCACTCCAACATTCATGCTGAAAAACTGATGGAACTGGAATATTGATTGCTGGATTTTTGATTATCAGCAGACTTATGACAGAGTTTGGTTGCAAAAATTTTGAACTCCTCCATTGTAAGTCAGAAATGGTTAGATGTCAGAAATGCTCTAAATTTATGGATTTCACAATGTTGTTACTTCTACAGAATTTTAATTTGTTTTATTCCCTCAAAAAAAGTTAAAAGATTTTATATAATGCCAATAAACAAAAAAAAAGCCAGAAAAAATTCCAATGTTAAAAAAAATTTCTAACACCAACCATGTCTAAAAAAAGCCAAAAAGAACTCATTTGGTGTCAAGAAAGCAATCTGACAACCCTGGTTGCAAGCATGACCAAACATCTGATTCTGGAGTACAAGTCTGTCAAAACATAAATGACACCTCTAGAAAACAATGGCGTGTCAATGTAGTAAATTTAAAAATGCACTCCAACATTCATGCTGAAAAACTGATGGAACTGGAATATTGATTGCTGGATTTTTGATTATCAGCAGACTTATGACAGAGTTTGGTTGCAAAAATTTTGAACTCCTCCATTGTAAGTCAGAAATGGTTAGATGTCAGAAATGCTCTAAATTTATGGATTTCACAATGTTGTTGTTCTCTAGAATAGTGGTCTTCAAAGTGGGGTACGCGTACCCCCTGGGGTACGCGAGATGATACCTGGGGTACAGTGAAAAACAATGTTGTTGTTCTCTAGAATAGTGGTCTCCAAAGTGAGGTACGCGTACCCCCTGGGGTATGCGAGATGATACCTGGGGTACAGTGAAAACAATTTTTATATATTGTTTATAGACTCTACAAAAAAAATCCGGCAACCTAGGGACCTGAGGATTGCTAGATTTTCGACATATATATATGTTGTATATATTTAGCAAAAAAGGATTACTGTACAGTGCTTTAAAGAAATTAAACACTAAATGAAAGGCAAATGAAATTTTAATGTTCAATAACTACATAAAAGACTGTAGTTCTACAGAATTTTAATTCAACTAAATAAAATACTTCTACAGAATTTTAATTTGTTTTATTCCCTCAAAAAAAGTTAAAAGATTTTATATAATGCCAATAAACAAAAAAAAAGCCAGAAAAAATTCCAATGTTAAAAAAAATTTCTAACACCAACCATGTCTAAAAAAAGCCAAAAAGAACTCATTTGGTGTCAAGAAAGCAATCTGACAACCCTGGTTGCAAGCATGACCAAACATCTGATTCTGGAGTACAAGTCTGTCAAAACATAAATGACACCTCTAGAAAACAATGGCGTGTCAATGTAGTAAATTTAAAAATGCACTCCAACATTCATGCTGAAAAACTGATGGAACTGGAATATTGATTGCTGGATTTTTGATTATCAGCAGACTTATGACAGAGTTTGGTTGCAAAAATTTTGAACTCCTCCATTGTAAGTCAGAAATGGTTAGATGTCAGAAATGCTCTAAATTTATGGATTTCACAATGTTGTTGTTCTCTAGAATAGTGGTCTCCAAAGTGAGGTACGCGTACCCCCTGGGGTATGCGAGATGATACCTGGGGTACAGTGAAAACAATTTTTATATATTGTTTATAGACTCTACAAGTGCTAGATCACTGAGTATTAAAACTAAATATCGAAATAAATTAAACTTTGAACCTGACCTTCGTATTGCAGTGTCAGATAACATCAAACCAGCATTTTCAGAAATTATTAAACAAATGCAAGCCCATTCTTCTCATTAAATTTTAATAAGAAAAATAAATATGCATCTGTGTTTATAATAAAAATAATGTGCAATTATAGCTTTTTTGGATATTACATAAGGCCTTATTACCTCTTTAAAACACTAATTACAATAGATATCTGCTCAATCAGTTGGGGGTACGCGCCATTTATTTTTTCTGTTTAGAGGTACGCAGTCAAAAAAGTTTGGAGACCACTACTCTAGAACACAATATATTATCTCAGTAAACATAAAGAACACAAAATTACAAGAATCAGACATAAAAAAAGAACACTTTCCATAAATCAGACTATTAGGTCTGATTTATAGAAAGTGTTCTTATTTATGTCTGATTCTTGTAATTTTCTGGGAATCAAATCCAGGTTAATTGTATTGACTCAATAGCAGAATTTATTGATGGCATTATTGTTGTAAGCATGAGTTAGTTATGATTTGAAGAGGTCAAAAATTGAGGATGATTTGAAAAAGATATTTAGTCAAATTAATTTAAATATCAGATATTTTCTTAAAAATTATGAAAGATGAAAAATCTATTTTGCAGATTTTCTAAATCAAAATTTATGTCAAAAAATTTTTTCTGTAAATTCACTAATGCAGCATATGCCAAAACTTTTTTAAATGGTAAGGTAAATATTTGAAGAATATAATTCTTTCCAAATGTTCATTCACTGCTTACTTTAACTTATTTAATTAATTAATTATAACTAGCCAATTAGCAGGAATTATTATACTCACAAAAATTTTGTTTTAATAAAATTCAAAGTAGTGCTTTTGGAATTCTTGTATTCTAATTAAAAACATTTTAACATTTTAAAACCTTTTAAAATTAAGTTAGAAAACCAGTTTATTATGGCACGTGCTTTAATTATTTTAATAATTATGTTCAATTTTAAATTTAAACAATAAATTGGAATGGAATTATTTTTGTTGGGTAAAGCTGAAGAGGGAATCTAATTCTATTTCTTTTTTATGTTATTTCTATTTTGAGTGTTTTTTTTCTATTGTAGATATTTTAAAAGCTATTTGGCAAAAATAGCAATGATTAGAATGTTGAAGACTTTGTGAAGGAGTATTAACTTTTTTTATGGACTCAACTTTTCAAACATTTTAATCCACTTGTCAGTTTTTAGCATTAAATCTTCCACTTAACTTTTACTTTTGTTATATTTTTACTGTAGATACATCATGAACATTTAATACTGCAATTTTTTATAAAGCAATTACATTACAATTAATATATTTTATCCTTTAATAAATGCACAATAAAGATTTTTTTATCATTCAATGATGATATCTTTATCAATTTTATTGTTTGTTTTTTAAACCAATTACATTACAAAGAATAAATAAAAATAACAAAATCTAAAAAGCCATTCCATTTGGTTCAACGTCCATTCTGTCAAATGTCTGTTAGTGAATTGTCTAGCCATGTTATAGATCACATTGTACCATTTGGTTCAATGTCCATTCTGTCAAATGTCTGTTAGTGAATTGTCTAGCCATGTTATAGATCACATTGTACTTTATGTATGTGTATAAAGTAGGTCCCTATTTACATGGTTTCATTATGCTGTTTCAAAGATACCTGAATGTATGTTTTTTATTTTTGCTGCATTTCCATAAATTCTTAATGAATTTTTCATTTGAATTTTAAGTTTTTGCAAAAAATATCATTTATGACCCTAAATTTCTTACCTGTGCTTTTACAGTATGTTTATAAATTTCATTTAGCCATTCCATTTGCTAATGTGCCTGTTCATGTATATCAAATTTAAGCATGATTGAACTTATACAGTTTTCAATTTACACAGAAATTTTTTTGGACAAATTAACCACATAAATCAGGGACCTACTGTATAAAATATACAAATATAATTTAAAACAATATGCAATAGTTTTCATAAGAAGTGTTATCAAAGCCATTAAAAATAAGAAAGTTTGTATTTCATGTATGATGATTACATCTCTACATATTTCTATACTTACTTACTTGGAATGACTGATATGTTTACATAACAGTTATGAAACTGAATAAATAGCCATATTTATATATCAGAGATAAAAAAAAACATGAATATAAGTATATATTGCAATTTTATTCTTAAGAAAAGTTAATATTTAATTTTTTATTTATCTTTTCTTAAAACAGAGCCCGCATCACCAAACCCAACAATTCCTCAGTCTAACTCACAACAATTACAGTCACAACCACAGTCACCTCAAACTGCTACAGTTAATCCTGGTAATACAATATCTGATCAGTCTCAAGGATTTTTTTCTCAATCTGAAGATATTCAGACTGTTACTCCATGTAAGTTTATTTTGATATAATCTTTTAGAAATGTTTGAAGTTTAAAGGAAATGAAATTCAAACAAAAATTTATAGAAAAACAGAAATAATATAGCTTCATGAATAGATAATTTCATATTTTTTCTACTATTTGAAATAATTTTAGAAAATGATAATTTAAGAATTGAAAATACTTAAATTATCATTTCTAAATCTAAGATTGCAAAAATGTTTTTTGAAATAGTATGGTTAAATATTTTCAATTCTTAAATTATCATTTCTAAATCTAAGATTGCAAAAATGTTTTTTGAAATAGTATGGTTAAAGTTATTAATTATATTAGATTACTTATAAAGGAGCATTATGTAATTAATTGAGTGAATTGTTATATAATTATTTTTTATTTAAAATTTTTTCTCAATAATAAGAAGAATGTCTATTTTTTCAGTAATAAATGGAAATAATGCAAATATGGAACCTCTTTCACCAAATCTAACTATACATCAAAATGGAATTGACAATATAAATCCAGCACAGTCACAACATACACTTGCTGCTAATAGTAAGTTTTTAAAAATAATTTGACTAAAAATAACATAACAGAATCAATGAAAAAGTTAATATGAAGTATAATGATCTAAATTTTTCCTATTTTTCAATATGATTTATAACAAAGTGAGTTTAAAAATTGTATAGTTTTCAACTTGATGATATTCCTGGATTAATTAATTGCATAACCTGGATTGATTATAACTGATATTTTAAACTCACTTTCAAAGCTACAATAATTTAAAAAATGTTAATACTAGATTTTTTATAAAAATTTATATAAAATATGTAGAATGAGAAATGATTATTTCTTTAATCATTAAAAATAATATAGCTAAATCAGTAAACAATAAAACAAAATCATGAATTAAAAGTAGTGATGTATGAAAAATGCCAGATAATCCAAGTTCAAAAAATCATGATCATAAGTGAGTTATTAATAATATAAATTATTTGAACCTTTCTTCAAATTTAAATACTTATGAATTTTTAGCAGTAGACATTAATAATGCTTAATTACACAGGAAATATTTTTGATAGGTATATTGTTCTTATTAGCCTTACATTTACTTCAAATAAATGGTAAATTTATAGCATTCTTCAAATTTAAATACTTATGAATTTTTAACAGTAGACATTAATAATGCTTAATTACACAGGAAATATTTTCGATAGGTATATTGTTCTTATTAGCCTTACATTTACTTCAAATAAATGGTAAATTTATAGAAAAGTTACTCAAATTATTAAGTCAATGTGGCAGTTCATCTGCCAAAAATATTTTTATATAAATAATTTTTTTATACTTGCAAACCATCTATTAGTGCTATTGATAGAAATCCTTTAGATTGGAGACATTTCAAAGGAGCATTATCTTTATATTCACTTCAAACAAATGGTTTGTTGAGAATAGTATGCCTGATGGGAATATTTCTTGTGCAGTTAAATATTCTTAATATCTACTGTTAATGCTGTTGATAGAAATTCTTAAATATACAGATAATTCTTGGTTTATAAGTTCTAGGTTTGCAATAATTTAAAATATGAACATTAAAACTGAAATAAATGAATACTAAACATTCATAAAAAGGCATTTCAAACCATATATGTTGCTATACAATATAGTACAAGTAGGTTTGTAGCAGAAACTATTGTCTATTACAAAAAATTGAAAAAACAAAATGATGACTGAGAAGCAGTAGTAGTGCTGCAAAGTTGCAAATTCTAACGAATATCAGTAATAGATAATTATAACTAATCTAACGTTTCTAACAACTCTTCAAATTCAGAGTTCGGCCTGAGCTCAGGTATTTTACCACTTTCTAAAGTAAATATAATTAAATCCAAAATAATCTAAATCAAAACTTGAGATTTAACCAGCAAAAATAAAACAATCAGAAACTTACAACTAGAAGTATCAATTAAGTGTTAGATCTAGAATGACAAAACGATGTTAGAAACTTACCCTAATAAATTGAATAAATTCTCAAACAAATTAAATAACAAAAAATATAAATTTATTAGACTCAAAACTCTTGCAAAAGTGTTAATTAAAGCTTTATTTAAACAATAATAAAGCACAATTCAATTATCAACCAACTTATTTAATCCAAATTCAAATATCCAGAAATCAAAATATTCACTTTAAATACTAATTAATACTACTTCCTCCACCACTGATACAAACTTCAAGCAATTGTAGATGTTTACAAGAAATTTGAATGTCACTATTCCAGTTCTAGTTCAATACAACATCTCGCTATGTCGTTGGCTACATAAGCTTTTATACAGAGTGACTTACAGTTCCGTGTTGCTTCATTTACATAAATTCATGCAACAAGTTTAAATTTATTATTTTATAGAGTAATCAATTTAATTATAAACCAAACACAACATCAATAAAAGATCATTCTTATTTTCTCATGTCGGATCAATGGTAAAGTTATGTAGATGAGATGACTTCACAAACTGAGAAAGCTCCCTCGGAAGAAGGATATCCTTTTCATTTATATGTGATTTCTAAATACTATGACAGAGAACATGGAAGTTAGTTAACTCTTAAACAAAAATATAATATGTTAAATAATATTGAATATAATGATAAATAATAAAATAATAGGATAGGTCAGAGTTAACTTCTTCACAGTGTGCACTCTGATTTTATTGGCATATTATATAAATAATTTCCATTTCTGGATTGTGCTTAAGGTAGTGGATTATTTAAAGTTCATCAACTTATCTGTCAATAATAATGAAGAATAAAAATTCTTAATACTTTATCTGATATAAATAATTTCTTTGTTATTATAATTTATTTGATTTTAAAGGTTATATTTTCATTTCTTTAGATAGATGAATCATTGCTCATTTCATTAAACTATTTAATTAAATCATTAAATTATTGAATTTGTGTGTCTTTACTTAATTTTTTTGTGATCAGTTGCATTACTGAGAACAGAATTCCTACCTGACTGAAAATTGATTCTTGATATATTTTATGATCTCACTCTAATAATGAATTAACTTGCAAAGTTGATAACTACTTGTACTATATACAGTATTAATAATAATGATATATAAAACATGAATATAATAAAAATAATACTTTCAGGTTCCAGTTCTTGGATTGGTGGAAGCACAATTAATTATACGCAAACTATGATGTCTTCTGTTGCAAATGACCAACAGTTGCAAATACAACATCCTAATTTCTGTAAGTGAATTTGCCAAATCTAATGTTATATTTCAAAAAGTAAGAAAATAAATATATTTATTCATATATATTCCCTTTTGCATATATCCAACTTGGCCAAATTGAGGCTTTCAAGTCACATGAATTCTTTGGTACCTTCAATATGATTGCATATCATGAACATTCAATAGTTAATATGAAGCAATATCTATTTAATTTAGCTAAATATTCATAAACTAGCCAAATTATACCCCTAGTGAATTAATGCAAATTAGTTATACCCTATTTTTGAATTAAACTGCCAAATTAACAATTATTTATTAATTATGCCATATTGCTACCATCTATTGGATTAATAATTAATTATTTTAAATTTAGGATAAGGTGGCACCATATATTTAGTAAAAATTAACGTTTAATTATTAAATATTTCCCGAAATTAAAAATTTGCCTTGGCCTGGAGTCAAACGAAGATCTTCAGATTACTGTTCCAAAATCTTAACTAAATAGATTACCAAGACATTGGCAAATTTCCGATTTTGGAATGTATATAATGTAAATAATTTTAGGAATTATCAGACTTAGGCTGATATCAGTACTCCTGAATGGACTAAACTTAGCCGTGGGTCCCATGGCAAATTTGGTCAGACAGACTTGGCTTAAGTCAGATAATAAATCATAATTCAATCTAACTAGGGGATTATTTAAATCCAAATATTCCTAAACTAGGCAAATTATACTCCTAATGACTTATTTATGAATTAAACTGCCAAATTAATGATTATTGGCAGTTTAATTCAAATTAATTTGCTAATAATTTTTAATTTTGAGAATTTTTAAAATTCCCAAATAATTTTGGGAATTTTAAAAATTATTTTAAATAACAGCATTATTTATTACTGGCAATTTTATTTTTTTAATTTTGGGAAATTAGTAACGATTATAGTTTAATTATTAAATAACAGATGGCATCACCTTGACCTAAATTTAAAATAATTAATTACAGTAGGTGATCGGTTAACGAATAGTTAGGATTACGAACAACTCGGACAATGAACACTTTCACAAAATATTTTTTATGTTCGGATACAAATACCTCACAAAACGGACTGATAGAATGCATGGAATGATAGATTTAGGCTTTGCGCATTCATATACTTACAAGTAAGGATGAGAGAACAATGATTTTCCCAGATTCAAATGAACTCAGAGACAACTTAAACAAGATGTGTTTATCCTAATTAATCAGGAATCTATTATATATTATTTGTACAATAATTATTATTATATTTAATAATAATATGATTGTCAATTAACTATTGACAGTTATAATGTTACAATAGTGTTATAATCTTGTTAAAATTGGAAAATTAAAATTTTATTATTTCAATATTTTTAATTATAGCATTATTATTATTTCCTTAGAAAATTGTGTGCATTCATATTTTATTTCCTGATGTGAAACAAAAATAAACAGCACTGATCAGGAGAGAGAAGAATTTTTTCTCTCCTGTTCCTGATCTCCTGTTTTTTTTTATTTGTATATAAATGCACACTCAATTCTGTTTTTACATGATAGATATGTTGCCAAAGAATATGTTTAAAAAAAATATACTGTATCTATGGGAAAATAGAAGATTGGTTCCAGATCTAAAAAAATCAGCAAAAATAATACAATAAACCATCATGTTAGAATCTTATCAATTTTACGTGTGAATTACAAATAGGATTCTAACATGATTTTTCTAATTATTTTTACTTCTTGCACTTTGTATTTCATAAAGATTGCACATGTATATAAAAATGTATTATATAAAGTAAATTATCATTTGAAAAAAAAAAAAACATATAACTAGTTCATAAACACAAAAATTAGGCCAAATAATATGAATTACATACAACAAGATTTTATTTGTTGTCACTTTCTGACAATAAACACATATGTTTGTGTAAGACAGCAATATCACTGCTATTATTAGATATATCTTGGTCATTGTCTTGCTCTATTGGTGAGATTCTTTCTGTGATCTCTTGAACAAAATTAGGACTAGTTTCCTGTGGTGCTGATGTTTCAGTGGTTTTAAGAATGAATTCAGTTATTAATCATTGTGTTTTGGCTAGGCCATTATATAAGTCTCTGTAAAATACCATTAATGACTTCAGATCACATTGAAACTTTCCTGTTCATTCCTCATTAGGATGATGTTTGACAAAATATAACTCATCATTTATTGACTTTTTAGCAAAATTATTGATAATAAATTTATATGTGCATTTATTTTAAGTTTTATTAAATTTTTTATACTATTAAATATCAAAATGCAGACAAAACAAATTTCCTATTAAAGCTATAGATATAATTTGGGGAATTTCCCAGAAATTTCTAATTGGAACCAGAAACAACAACATGGAAATGAATAATGCAATGAAAATATCACATTCACTATAATACGAAAAAATTTTTCTTAGAATTTGGGTTGATTGTGTTAAATCAAAACAAACTGTGTAAAAAGAGAATGAAATTTTTCTAATTTGTATTAAGTCAAAATCATGTACTGATAAAAACAGAAGTGGGTGTATACACAATTTCAGTTGTATATTGAACAACCGAATTGCATAAATTAGGATTGTCTGTAGAATAATTTATTTATTAAAAGTAATATTAAATAAATTTTTAATTTAAATATTACTATAAAGATTAATTACTTATATTAATAAATTAATACCTTGTTTTAGGGCAACATCCAAATCAATTTCAATCTGATATATCTGTTCAAAATACTTTGTCAAGTCAGCCAGGTATTATTTTATAATTAAGAGCTTTTCATTTATTCTAAGATAAAGGTTTATCCTGCTATAATGTACTAATTGAGACTGGAAAACCTATGCATTAAACAAAAGTACCGTATATACTCGAATATAAGCCGATCCGTGTATAAGCCGACCCCCCAACTTCAGAGTTTAAAAATCGGTAAAAATGCATAACCCGTGTATAAGCTTACCCGACTTTAGCACTTAAAATTCGACAAAAATTTGAAACCGATAAATTACGTGATTTTTGATTTTTAGTTATAGATATATTAATGCCATTTGCCAAAATAAATATTTTATTGAAACTTTAAATATATACATATAAAATAAATTTTATAATACAAACACCGATATATAATTTAAAAGGTAAAATTTTACGTTCCCGAAGTGATCGAGCGCGTTGCACCACCAACTCCAACCTGCATTTGTATAAATGCATCAGATAGGCAACGCTGCACCATCTGATGTGCCGTGACAGAAATTCTTGACAATAATCCAACACAACGCGCCTATGGTCATGGTGCATCAGGCAGCGCGGCGTCACCTAGCTGATGCACTTGTATAAATGCAGGTTAGATTTGGTGGCGCGACGTGCTGGATTTCAACATGTAAAGTAAAATTTTACTTTAACCTGATGCGGATGTTAGGGTGACGTCGCTTCAGAAAATATCAAGTTATTAACGAATAATAATAAATTTTGATAATTTACATAAAAATATTTTCTTTTTATTATTATTATTGAATAACTGTTTTCTTTTCTAAAAAGAATTCATATTTAAATATCACAGTAAAAATTCCATTGGAATACGTCTATGTCACACAGCTCCCAAGCAAGGTCAACGAGAAATACAGGCCGGGGCACGACGTCATGATCGGGAAGACATGTGATCAACGTGGTCCGACTTGAAATTATCTGATGTAGACTTCTCTGCAATTTTGAGCAGTATTCCATAAGATTAACAAACTAATTTCATATTTACCTTATACAAAATGCTAGTTATTCAAAATCAAATGAAAAACTAGTTTAACTAGTTTACAAAAATAAATAAAATCACTTTTTTATACACAAATTCTATAACATAGATAAAACAGTACATTACTCAGCATCTTACTAATGATTAAATTTTTTATAATATTACTTTATCATTATGACAGCATCCAATGAAAAGTAAAACAATTCCAGAATTTTATTTGAAAAAACAAACAAGGCAATCAAAACCAGTGTTACATATTATTTATAAACAAATTTTTTTTAAGCTTTAAAATTATTACAATTTACATATTACTCATTAGAGGGGGAAAAAGTTACATTTTACATTTTTAGTTAAAAAATTCTTGCTCAATGTCATTCAAATTAAGAACGAAATTTTTACTGTGATACTTAAATATGAATTTTTTTTTAGAAAAGAAAACAGTTATTCAATAACAATAATAATAAAATATTTTTATGTAAATTATCAAAATTTATTATTATTCGTTAACTTGATATTTTCTGAAGCGATGTAACCCTAACATCCGCATCAGATAGGCAACGCTGCGCTGCCTGATGTGCCGCGACACAGAAATTCCGACAATAATCCAAGAATATTATGTAGGTGCACTGTGCTGGATTATTGTCGAGAATTTCTGCGTTGCGGCGTCGCCTATCTGATGCACTTATACAAACGCAAGTTGCAGCCGGCGGCGCAACACGCTCGATCGCTTCGGGTAACGTTAAATTATATATTGGTGTTTGTATTATAAAATTTATTTTATATGTATATATTTAGTTTCAATAAAATATTTATTTTGGCAAATGGCATTAATATAACGATAACTAAAAATCAAAAATCACGTAATTTATCGGTTTCAAATTTTTTAGAGGGGGTAGGCCTATACAAGGGTTATGCATTTTTACCGATTTTTAAACTCTGAAGTTGGAGGGGATCAGCTTATATTCGAGTATATATGATAATCTTTTTTATACATAATTATAATAAATTTAACAAACACAAAACTACAGGAACTAAATATAAAAAGGATGCTTTTGATATATCAGTCCATTGCTCATAGATTAGTATGCATGTGAACTGCACTGACCAATTACAAAATTTACCAATGACATCACCATCATGAATCAAGAACATTGTACAGGTATCTCCTGCTAAATGCGATCTTACTTTATACTTTTTCGCTATAACACAATTTTAAAAAACAAATTAACTTTTTAAATTAAAAAAATTTTTGTTTAAAAATTGTCTCGTGGATGAACTGCTCAAGTACCACTCATCACAGAGCTCAACTAATGAAGAGCTTCTGGAAATGGAATAACATGAATGATGAAAGTCAGGAGTCCTTTGTTGCTGAGCACATCAAACAACTTTCAAGAAAACAAATGACTGAATTTTTTAAACATATTGACAATGCCATCAGAATAACTGTAGAAAATGATCGTAATGAAACTAGAAGTGCCATTGTTGCAAGAGAAATTCAGAATTCTTTGGCTTGCTACAAAGAACTTTATAGAGAGAGGAAGAGCTGAATCTTGACTGTTTCATTAAAAAAGTTGAAGATCATCAGCATATCATTCCAGAAACTTCAAGAGTGCGAGAGTGTGATGATCCAGATTGACCAGACCTAGTCCATTCTAAATTGAATTGAAGACTGCTAGAATTATATAGTGTTTAAATGTAACTTCTAATTTCTAGCACAATGGAGCAGACCAAAATATTAAACAAATAAAAATATACTGTTTATTATTTCAGAAACGTTTTCGGCGTATTTTTCGCCCTCTTCAGCTCTATCTATTACATAAATATTCTGTTTTAGAACATGGAACTTAGAACTACAAGATCGAATTAAGTTTAAATTTAAACAAATGAAAATGGAATAACATTGGAAATATATACATTATATATAAACTAAAAAATTCGGAAAAATTAAAAAATATAGATTATGATTTTCACTTAAATTAAATACTTAAAATTATCAAACACAGTTTTGTAAGAAGTACAGTTTTTTAATTAATAGCCATATCCTATTTTTGTCTTATAGCGTATTTCCACGCTTGAGAAAGATTTACTGAGTGTCGCTCATTTATTACTTTCCCGTTCTTACTTCCTTCAAAGATTTTTATCTCCTCGGCTACCATTAACTCTTTCACATTGTTTATTTTGTTAATCACTTTAGCTCTCTCCCATTCTATGTTAAGATCATGCTCATACGCTCTTCTAGCAAGAGCCATTGTTAAATCACCTCTTCTTATATCTCTTCTATGCTCATTTAGTCTTTCTTTTAAGTTCCTGGTAGTTGCCCCGATATAAAATACGCCGAAAACGTTTCTGAAATAATAAATATATTTTTATTTGTTTAATATTTTGGTCTGCTCCATTGTGCTAGAAATTAGAAGTTACATTTAAGATTATGTCTACGAGAGCAGTGAAAGTTCTGTTGTATGTAGTGTTTAGTTATTTATGGACTTGTATTAATTAAATTCATTCATCCAACAATGCATTCATTAAAATTTGTGTGTTTTGTTTATAAGTTTAAATAATTCATTCATTCAAATTTGATCTTTTGTTCACAGGCATAGTTTTCATTTTTTTTATCCTTCTGAAGAAACCTTTATCCCTATCTCATCCAAGCTAAATTCAACTCACTTTACGTGATTATTTCATAGAACCAATTAATCGCATAAAGTGAGGGACACCTGTATTTAATAATGGAAACTGATAGAGGAAAAATAATAATGAGGAAAATATCTTTAGTAAATAATCCAAAACTATTAATGATTAATTTTATGTAAATTTAATATACACAACAGCTCTAAACTTTAACCTTTCAAAAATATGTTTTCTCATATCAGCATAGAAGTCCTTTACTATGGCAATATTATAAAACAAAAATGAAAACTGGAATCTCAAGAGCTAATTGGAGCCTTTTTTTTAATTTCTAATACAAACTCAACTGATTAGAAACTCATGAAGGTGCTAAGTGCACTGAAAATGTTTGCTAATAAAATATTTTACTATTATATAAATATCTGAATAATGATTAGTTAAAATACAGTAAAATTATTATAATTTTGGTGACTATTATATTAGTGCTTCCTTCATTTTTTATACACACTCCAGAATTCTGTTTATTCATCCATTGTTATCCATTTTAGTCTTCTTATTTCCTGACTACTAGTATTCTGTTTTTCATTTTTGCTCAATAGTTTTTAATTCACTTACTACTACAGGTAGGCCTCGATTAGCGCGAATAATTGGTTCCATGAATTTCTCGCGCTAATCGAATTCGCACTAATCGAAGTATTAACTCTATGGAAAATATGGTAATTGGTTCTTGCTTTGTGAGATTCCGGCCATTAGCTAACTTCACAATGAATAACTCTTAAACAGTTAGTGTTAAGTTTATTGTAAATATTTATTTTCATATTTTACATCATTGTTCATCATCTAAATTAATAACTTACCAGGAATTGCGTCTCATATCATCATCAAACCAACCGCCAAATCAAAACTAAAATAGCGAATTGAAAGCGGAAGTTGAGCGCCGCCTGGCCGCCAATTCTGGGTCGAGAATTGAGTGAATAGGCCGATTTGCAATTAAGCATTGCAACTTTATTGAATCAGTAAATTAGTTCCAGATAGCATTAATAAGCGAAGTTAATGAACCAATGAGAAATTTTTAACAAGTTTTCTATTTGTTTATTAGCAGAATACGACACCAAAAGATAACAAAAACAAATTTTTTTCACAAGTTTTATTTTAAATAAAGAAATCAGATAATAAACAAAAGAAAATAAATAATATCGGTAGTACAGCAATATAATAGGCAAATAAATTTGTAAAGATATCCTTATTTAAAAAAATTTAACAAAGAATGCTTTTATGTCGCTCAATCACATCCATTTTTTGCTGTAGCGTAATCACTTCTCTTTTTTTCGTTTCCTGTTTTATCATCAAAAGTGTTCTTCCTTTTATCCATTTCGATACTTTTTAAAAGAGAAAATTCTGTACTCTACTGTATGTATACGATAGCAAAGCTAAATAATAGTACAGTAATGTTAAACAGTTAACGGCAAAAAGCCCATCTTTCTGATGTTTCACCCCTTCAAAATCGTGTGACCGTTCTTGGACTGCTCCTCGTTCGATTTTACTAACCGAAAATTAACGGTAATTTGTTAATTGACATCATAAAAGGAGCTTTGTTAGTAAGACTGATCTGTGTTTACAACTCGCACTAATCGAATCTTTTCTCGCACTAACCGAATAACGGTATCAATTTTTTAAGTCGCACTAATCGAATTCGCGCTATTCGAAGTCGCGCTAATCAAGGCCTATCTGTATATATCTTTTTTCCCAATTCAAATATACATTTTATATGACAATAATTATAATTATTTTTTAATTCCATTATTTGTCCCATAATTTGATTTTAATTCAAATTATTTAGAATATAAAAATACTTTCTAATTCCAATATGTTCCTAAGATTTAATAAACTCTTATCCCAAGAGATTATTTGGTATTACTGTATCATTATATATTCTATTAGTTTATCTAATTTCATATATGGCAATAATATGGCTCTCTTAATAGCTGTATATATTTTGCTGATATTTCTCTCTCTTTGTTATACCAGAACATTTTCATTTAATACCACTTTTTAATGGTAGAGTATATTTTTATTGTATTTATTTATGCATAAATGCACTTAAATGAAAAGTTATAAATAATTAAAAATTTTGTTATCTATCATATATGAAGTATCATACAAAGAAAAACATTATTTTAGATATAACCATAGTTTTATGACAGACTTTAGAAATTATGAAAAGAGAAAGAATGGGAAATATTATTAAAGATAGAACATCTGAAAGCATCTCTAAGGCTTGGTTATTTGCTGTGAATAGACTGTAGCCTGTCTCTATATATTCTGTCTATATTATATACAATTTGTATTTTTAATTTTTAAATATTAGCAAATTATTTATTGTTGTATAATTCTTATAATACAATGATCTATAACAAACTTTAACTTATTTTATCTATAATATTTGGTTTTAATGCAAAATGTTTAAATTTTTGTAAAGCATAAATGTTCTATAGATCAATTTGGAATATTTTACTATCTTCAATATGTTTTGTATGTGCTGAAGTTGGGTTTTTACCAAAAATACTTCACCTAATAAAGTTTATATTTATACTTACTGCTGTTTTGTGCTGTTTTAAAAAATGTTTTATATAAATATTCTTATTCTTATAGCAACAGAAATAGTTGAGTACAAAAAAGCAGATCAACTCAAAACAATTTTATTTCTGTTAACAATCCATAAAAAAACTGCATTTCAGGAAGATTTCTTCCCCTCTTCAATTTTATGTGGATAAGAGAAATCTGTACATAATAAATTACTGAAGATTAGAATAAAAAAAAAGAAAAGTACATACTGTTAAACTTGAGGATTCAGAAAATGGTGATGACGATGGTTTAAAACAGTAAAATTTGAAGTGATTCATTTTAGCAGGGAATAAGTTTTATAAAGTCCCAAAGTAATAAAGAAATGAGCCTATAGTCCGTATACTAAAAGTTTTCCCCTTTATAATCAACTAATGAGAAGTAAGTACTTATCAAATAGCATGCCATCAATGAAAGGGCTATAGTAAGTTCCATTTATGATTTTCGACATAATTGTTTTTGGGTTATGATGGAGACTAATTCAAGCGTAGAATGGGGATAATCAATTTATCATCAAGAAAGAGATTATTTACTATATTCACCAATATTTTTTAAAAATGCAAAAGTTAAATGAAGGTCTTTTGTTTCAGTCAAAAAGATTAAAGATGCACTATCAAAGCCATCAATATAAATATGAAAACTACATATATTATTATAAAAGAAGATCAACCATTTGGTACAGTTAGTAAGGGGAGCTGAATAATTTCAAATAATATTGATAATTTTGATAAATCACCATCTGGTAATAAAAACTCTTCATTAATTAAATTAACATAGTACAGATCTTTCCAAGACTGTTTTGTTTTGTCAAGAGAGTTACCACATCACTTCATATAAATGTGAAAATATTTTTTTCTGCAATATAATTTATAAAATAAAATCAATGAAAATGACTCAATAAAAAAAATTATTCATTAATATTAAATGAAATAAACATTTGAATAAAAATAAATTGATTACTGGATTTTTAAAAATTTTTAGTACATGCATTATTAACATTTAATGTAACTATGAATGTAACAGACACTGTTATTGTCACTAAACATCATTGCTTAATTAAAAGAACTAAATAATATTTCTTTGTTGCGATTTGTTTAAATGCTATGATATCATGTGACGGATTTTTTGGAAAACTCCTAGTATGCAAACTATAGTTATAATTTGAATGTTTTGAACCATTGTGATTATTTGTTTTGGCAAATGGTTGGCAATTATTGTGGTATTACATGTTGTTATGGGATAGATAATTTTATACCACATGTTGTATGTTTGTGCTATAATTTAAATTCATTAAGTTATTATTTTTAATGATAACTATACAGGGTGATTCAAAAAGGTTGTGCTAAAATTTACAGATTTGTAGAGGATAAAATTCCGAGTAAAAAGTCTAGTCACATTTTTTGATTTGAGGCTCTGTTTAAAAGATATAACGTATGAAAGTTTTGTGACATCATTTCCGGTTCAATCAAAAATAATTTTTTGAAATACATTTATTTCCATTTTTAAAATCATCTATAAGTTTTAACTACTTAAAAACTATCCTAAAAAATTTAGAGCATTGAGAACAGATTGCTTATTAAATTAGCTACTGATAACTTAAATGAAATAGTAATTGTTTTACAAGCATGGCATTCATTTTCAAACAGCAATTTAACTTTCGAAAATGAATGCTGCATTTGAAATACAATTACGTTTCATTTAAATTATCAATCCCTAAACAATCTGTTTTAGATGCTCTAAATTTTTTTAGGATAGTTTTTAAGTAGTTAAAATTTTAAAAATGCAAATAAACATATTTAAAAAATTATTTTTGATTGAACTGAAATGATGTCACAAAACTTTCGTGCACTATATCTTTTAAACAGAGCCTCAAATCAAAAAATGCAACTAGACTTTTTACTTGGAATTTTATCCTCTACAAGTCTAAATTTTGGCACAACCTTTCTGAATCACCCTGTATATGTTTTTCTGATGTAACTTTTTTTATCTCTATGTAAGATTGTAGTTTTTTCTTTATTTAGCACACAATTATATTTTTGCTTATGAATTTATATTAGTGATGTATTCTATTTTAGTTTTGAATGTGCTATTAAACTGAATAAGCTCAGGCTCCATCCTTGAATCTTTTTAAATTAGTTAATGGTATTTATTGAACAATGGAAAATTATGCTATCATGCAGATGCCAAAACAAATTTGTGAAAGGAAAGAATATACATTTCTTTCTGTAGTGATGTGAAGTTTTTTTTTAATTGTAGTAATAATAATTACTACTATATATAATATATATAATTATATTAAAACAGTCTTGTGATTACTAGATATATAACAACCTCCACTCCACAAAATCAAACCAGTTGTCCAGCATTATGAATCAACTTACCAAATAGGAGAGAGGAAATTTGCTTCTCACAAGTAAGACTCTAAAAAGAGCACAGTTGTGTATCACTTATATCACTTTATCACAGTTGTGTATCACTTGACAGATGAAGATCAACCAATCTGTGATCTTTGAAACTTATTCACAAAAACATATTTTAATCAATTCTCTTATTTTAATATGAAGGCTTACAGCATTTTAATCATTCTGTTTTTAATTCTTAAAAAAAAAAAAAAAAGAATTTTATTATTCTAGCTTTTATGCCTTTTTATCAAATATTTCACTCAATATTTAGTTTAACATAATTTAACTTATTTTTGCACGAGTTATACATTTTTATGAATTACATTTTTACATTTATGTTTATTGACAGAGTTGTGGTTATTTTCTACAGATTTTATTTGGTTTATCATGCTCTTTTACAAAATATTTATAAGTGTTATTGTAATGTTTTTTGCACTTTACAATTGTTTTTATTTTCATGAATATTTTATTTGGTCCGAATTGCAAATCATTTATTACTACCACAATTATGTTGGCTAATAATTATTCAGCTTTAAAGTACAATTTCTAAATAAATTTTATTGAAAAAGCTTGGGTAGCTTTAGCTTTCCTGAGCTTTTTCAATAAAATTTATTTAGAAATTGTACTTTAAAGCTGAATAATTATTAGCCAACATAATTGTGGCAACATGTGTGTGTGTAACATAATATAATATATATAATATATTTAGAAGAATATTTTAATCTTTTATACATATTGTCTGTGTTCCTGTATTGATGTTATATGAGCTGATGATAGTTAACTGTATTATCTGAAAATATTACTAAGAATAAAGATTCTCTCTCTCTCCTACTGCTATAATAATGCTCTTTTCAATATTTATCGAACTTATGAACTTTAAGCAATTTTGTGCAAACCTTATGATATTTTAATTAAAATATCGCAGAAAATAAAACAATTACTGTAACAAGTATATAATATTATTCACTAATAATATGCAGGCAGTAATATCTTTGGTTTTTCATAGATTTACTTGGTATATTTGAGAAGGCTGAAAAATTAATACTTATGTATTATTATTGAATAATAAATATTATAATGTATGAAGTAATTCTTACAATATAGTGTTTACTTTTTATTATCTGATATTTCTTAATTCTAGTCTCATAAAAGCTTCAAAAGTTTAAAAATTTGGCAAATTTTTGCCAAGTAAAATATTTAAAATTTTGTTATCTTTTCATATTTATAAAAAGATAACTAAACAAATTTTAAAATATTTATTAATTTTATGGAAAAACATGATTTTTGTAAAAATTTAATCAAATTTTTTCATTCCAATAAAAAATAAAATTTATCATTTATTCAACAGAAATTATTCAGAAGAAAATATCTTAATAAGTTTAACAAATTTTGTTAATCTGATTTAAATGTTCAAAATTTTTTTCAAATTTAACAGTAGAAAACATTTTCCATAATGTTTATATAAATTTATTATTTCACAGTTTTCATCAAAAATTTAATCAAACAATAATTAATATAAAGTTTCACTAATAAGAATTTCTCAGAAATCAATTACTTAATTATAATACTGTTCATTCTAGCACTGATTAAAAGTGGAAAAATTTACACACAAAATTTGGTTGCTTTCGACTTTATTAAGTCCTCATCAGCTATACTTTACATATATAAATTGTCGAACATAAGAATTAACATAAGAACATAATGTACACTTCTTGGATGTTAATATCACTATATCGATTAAGAACTTCCACACCTCGGTTTTTAGAAAACCTACCTACACGCCGGCATTCATCCCTAAATGGTCGAATGACCAATTCAAATATAAAGTTGCGGCTATCCGTTCTCTTTTATGCCAACTACACACACATTGTTCGGATGATGCGAGTAAGCAGGCTGAATATTCTATTATACTTAAACAAGCTGTTTTACACGGCTATGATGAACCATTAGTTTCTAATATTAATAAGTCTATTATTATCAATATGCATATAGATAATGAATCTCCAAAGGGCTCACAGATTTTGAAAACCTACCTACACGCCAGCATTCATCCCAAAATGGTCGAACGACCCATTCAAATATAAAATTGCGGCTATCCGTTCTCTTTTATGCCGGCTACACACACATTGTTCAGACGATGTGAGTAAGCAGGCTGAATATTCTATTATACTTAAACAAGCTGTTTTACACGGCTATGATAAATCTTTAGTTTCTAATATTAATAAGTCTATTATTATTATTATTAATAGTATGCGTATAGATAATGAAACTCCCAAGGGCTTACAACATTTTTCTCTAACTTATTTGCATCCTGTTCCTTATCATAAAGCATTACAGCCTATATGCATCTGTTTAGACAAAATTATTTTCATAAATATCAATTACAATTTAAAATTTCATTTAATATGTAGAAACTCAAGCATTTTTGATTGATGGAAATATGAACAAAGAAAATTATTCAAACTTCATTGTAAATCTAAAATAAAAATACAATAGAAGATTGTTTATCTAAATATACAAACAATGAATGACAGGATTATTGATATGGATGTTTATAGCTGATTTATGATCCAAAGATGACAAGAAACTTTTGCTCATTAATTAACTCATTTAAAAACAAACTCATTCTAAGCATGGGCAAATGAATTCTATTCAATGTAAAAGTTATTCCTATATCTAACATGTTTGCAACACTTTGTTGCATAGCATGAGACTTATCTGTATATCTGACACAAGTGCTTCTATTTAGGAACAAATTTCAAGTTGTATTTATTTTTTCCCAAGAGGAAAACATATCAGTACCATTTTTTTACTTAAATCATTGTTGTTTATATAAGATTGATTTTTTCTAGATGAGAGCAGAATTGTGAATCTGTTAAAGGAGTCCTTTAATGATTTTTCTCATCATCAAAAATTTCAAATTCAATGAATTGTCTTAATCTGATAAACAGGAAACTAAAATATTTCAAAATTTCATAAAATATCAATTTTAATTCAAATAAAAAAATTCCTATTTTGCAGAAAAAGATTATTATCTCTTATTCCTAAAATTCCAAATGAATACAAACCTTTTACAGAATTTTTTGAAAAAGTATCAGTTGGCCAAATTAGCATAGAGGTCACTAAAGTTGGCAGTCAGTGTGTTAATATATATTTATGATATTTGCATTGAATAAAAGAGTTTTTAAATCATTTATGTGTGTATTAACATTGTTTATTTTATATGATAAGTTATCAAAACTTCTTTCCAGTTTGTTTTATAATGAAAAGTTAAGATATCTAATATCTGAAACACTTTCAGTCTTGAATATTTCAGATAAAAGATCATCTTCTGTACTGTTAAAATCAAATAATAAGGCAAAGTTTATTTAAAATATTAACAATAAAAAATGAAAAAGCATTTCACATTTTTCAACTTCTTGTTTTCTGTTCATAATAGATTATTATTAATAAAAAGCGAATAAAAATTTTAATAGTGAAAAATAGCACCTTAGCAATGAAATTACATATACAGTGTAACCTTGTTATCTGGAAACCCTCGCTATGTCAAAAATAATTTTTTCTGTGCATTTTCAGCATTAAATCAATGTAATTTCAATAGTTATCTCGAAGTATTTTCTTCAAAACCCTCATTATCTCGAATTAATTTATAATTTTTGTGCTAGAGAAATTAAAAAATATGAATTTTCTCTGGTTTTTGGAGTCTAAACAAAGGATTTAAATTTAACAAAAGAACATAAATGTGTTACCAATAACCAGAACAGGAACTTTTTTGTGCATGTTTGGAATACTGAATATGCCGTACAGTAGTTTCGTTTTCTAAGTTTCACTTCTAATCGATGATAGGTTTTTGTCAATATGATCATGTTTATTCAGTGATATTTTCCCCTTTTGATTTAAAGATGCAAGAGTATTTAGATGCTAATTTACATGGAAAAAAGATGTCTTATACAGTATTAAAAATTATGGTGTGTATTAAGGACATAAAAATCTTTATTTAATATTGAACCTCAATATCTCGAAAACTCTAAGTCGAATTTTTTTTGTTCCCATGAGATTTGAGATATCGAAGTTCTACTGTATTTGCACATTGACCTGGCAGAAATACTTTTGGTCAAGTTAGTATTAGTTCTTGAACAAAGATGGCCACTTCCACTGTCAATGCATGTTTGCAACTGTTAAGTCAAATAACTAAAATATTTATGTTAAAAGTTAATAATTATATTAGAAATAAGAAAATGTAATGATTAATGAAGTAAATGGGAAATATTTAATTCTTCATCAAACTTTAATCTGGAATCATCTAAGTCTTTTATAATGTAATTCCTATATTCACTTAACATACTTTTGCTTAATATACAAATTTTCCTATTCTAATTAGCATGTTATAGAGCAGCATTTCCCAAACTATGTTCTGTGGAAGATTTGTAAGTGTTCCGTAAACAATTATGAAAGTTAATATGTCTCATATGATTTAATAAAAATACTGTGTCAAGTTGAAACTGGAATCGCTAGTTTATTTTATATAATTACAATGTGATAAAAAAATGTTTGTTTTGCCTAATTTATTTATTTATTAATATCTACCTATACTATAAAATAACCAAGAGGTTTCATAAAAATTTCATGATTTGTGAAGTGTTCCGTTGTAGAAAAAGTTTGGGAAAAGCTGTTATAAAGAATATATCTATATCTTATCACTTAATTATCTTATCACTGAAAATTAGTTCAATATGCTGATCAATCCAGGTCTTCAGCTTGGGTTAATTTTAATATGTTGCCATTTTTAGAGCTCATTACAGCCAACACCCATGATGAGGTCAATGGAAGGTTGAGGAATAGGATTCAATAATCCTCTTATACGAGGGGAGGCCAAAAAGTTCTTACCCTCATCACGATACAGATGTGCTAAGTATCTGAAATTTGGTCCTTCAACTCTTTTTTTCCTATATATCCATCATCATACTCAAAAACATTCACTATATAAAGAAATAAGTTAAATATATTATTGAGAAATTAAGATCATCATGCCCATATCCTTATAAACTACAAGGTTAGTTTTTTATTTTTTTATTTTTCCTCAAAGAAGGAAAAATAAAAAAATAAATAAATAAATAAAAATAAATAAAATAAAATAAGGGATGAAAACACACAAATACTTTCAATCAGATGGCACCCTACATCCCTATCTATATACACTATACTAGCTTCCTCTATAGCAGCGTTTCCCAAACTATGGGTCGTGAAGCGAAATGCTGGGGTTGCAAAAATTAAATTTAAACACTTGAATTTCAGTTTATATGTAATTTCACAAATGCCCAATATTAACATTTGGACTATTTTCAGTGTAGTTGGCTGATTGTGTTCATTTTAATAAGTGTGTAAGCTGTGGTTGGTTGATTGTGTTCATCTTAACAAGTGTGTAAATGACTTAATGTAGTTGGTTGATTGTGTTCATCTTAATAAGTGTATAAATGATTTATATACTTGTCTAACGTCCAATATTTAACGTATGACAACATATGTATTTTCAATGTAGTTGTTGTGTTCATCTTAATAAGTGTGTAAATGACTTATATACTTGTACGTTTTAAATGTATGACAACATATGTATTTTCAGTGTAGTTGGCTGATTGTGTTCTTATGACAACATATGAATTTTCAGTGTAGTTGGCTGATTGTGTTCATCTGAAGTAAATGATTTATATACTTATATGTTTTATTCCATATTTAATACTTTGCCCAATATTTAACGTATGACAACACATGAATTTTCAGTGTAGTTGGTTGATTGTGTTCATCTTAATAAGTGTGTTATAAATTTTCAGTGTAGTTGGTTGATTGTGTTCATCTTAATAAGTGTGTAAATATACTTGTACGTTTTATTTCATATTTAATACCTGGGGTCGCGAAAGTAATTGGCTGATTGTGTTCATCTTAATAAGTGTATAAATGATGTAGTGATTGGTTGATTGTGTTCATCTTAATAAGTGTGTAAATGACTTATATACTTTTGCTGATTGTGTTCATCTTAATAAGTGTGTAAATGATTTATGTACTTGTTTATGAATTTTCAGTGTAGTTGTTTGATTGTGTTCATCTTAATAAGTGTGTAAATGATTTATGTACTTGTATGGTTGTGTTCATCTTAATAAGTGTGTAAATGACTTATATACTTGTACGTTATTGTTCATCTTAATAAGTGTGTAAATGATTTATGTACTTGTATGTTTTTTGATTGTGTTCATTTTAATTAAGTGTGTAAATGATTTATATACCTGTATGTTTTATTTCATATTTAAATATGTGTATAAATGATTTATGTATTTGTATGTTTTATTTCATATTTAATACCTGGAATTGCAGAAAATCTCATAATGAAAAATGGGGTTGCGAAAAATCTCATAATGAAAAATGGGGTCGTGAATGAGAAAAGTTTGAGAAGCGCTGCTCTATAGTCATTCTTTTTTTCATACATGTCCATCTTTTATAAACACTTTGAAACCTACATTTCCTCATATACTCATTCATTTATTCTTTCCATTCTTTCCTTGGCCTTCCTCTCCCACATATACCCTTCACACTTACTTGACTTGTTAGTTGTTCATTCATTCACTCCATATGACCAAACATTCTTAAAGTTGACTTACTACATCTATCACATTCCATTTCACTCCATATTGCTTTCATATTTTGTTATTCAAGACACAATCATATCTTGACACCTTTACCTGGCAAGGGGATTGCATGCTCTACTGATCTTTCTAGTCTATTAGTAGTTCAACTTTGCCATAATGGCCAGAAATTGGGAGCCTGATGAAGAGATTCCAGGGGTTGTCTGGGATCTTCAAGGGGGCAGCCCCTCCACAGATTTAACAATGTTTGTCTAATCATTAACATGGTGAAATTCTTTATTTGATTTTCAAAACTCGAGGAAAAGGAGAAATTAGGATATTTGATTCAATTTAAAAGTTGATGAAGTTCTGTTGATATTCTTTTCCTTATATTCTCAATCAAGTAAATACTTTTTAACTATATCAAAATATTCTAATTTTTTAGTATTGTACATGATCTATTTTTTATAAATTATTTAAATATATTCTTAAATATCTAATAAGTTTATTGAAAGTGCTTTTGAGTTTACAAATCCATCATCAATAATTACAAAACTGAATAATTTGAAAAAAAATATCACTTTGCAAACCATTTTCACGTGTGTGTTAATAAATAAATAAGAAATATCAGTATAAGTACAAAATAATGTAAGTTGTTTAAAACCAAATAAATTAAAATAAATACCGTATCTTAAAATATAATTAAAATTTAACATAATAAATGGAATAAATACAACAAAAAGTTATAATCAAAATAATCTAATTCTAGTAAATGAGACAAAAATAGTTAAATGGAACATTTTGAGTGAAAATAAATTCTTTGAAGGTAGATAGTGTCAGCATCTTTGTGATTAACGACTAGATGATTTAAATGATGGTTAAAAATATATAGAACTTTTCCCTTGAAAAATATACAATTTTTCTAATAATCTGTCCTTATATATCTTGTGTTGTATATTAAGATCTTCCAAAAAGATCTTTAAGCTACACTATTTAAAAATTATCATCAACTAAACAATAATAATGTAGACAAATAAACCAAACTTCAAAGGGAAATAGCCAAATATAATTTAAACTGCCAAATTAATTCCTTAAATAATTTTAATTGAAATTTTAATAACTGGAATTAATTTTTATAAAATAATGGATTTTCTGGTTTAAGTTAATGCTATGACTTTCACAGATGAGGACTCACTGTACAGATATCCTTCAATTTACAAACTCTCAATTTATAAATTTTCAATTTAATAAATTGTATAAATGCATATCATTTTTTTGTTTTGTGAAGATAATTTTCAGTTTTGAAAGAAACCATTTCATTATTGATCATTTTTTCTGATGTAATTTGTTTAAATCAATAAATCATATTTTCTTCTATGTAACAATTTATAATTTCTAATTCATATCGTAATAAACTTTTATTCAGATATTATTACTAACAATATCAATAATTGATTATTTTTATGATTTTTTTGTTGATTCTCTTTATTGATTGAATTAAATATATTTCCATATCAAATTTACTGTATAAACCATTGATTTTAAAGCAAACTTGATTTTCTCTTTTTACTTGATTTTTTGAGATCTGGTATTGAATCAAGGCTTGGTTAGATTAGGTTAGTTTGGATTAAACCACCAAATCAATCAAGGGATACTTTGTGTAATTGCCATTTTTAGAGCCATTGTTCAAAGTATCCCTTGAGTAGTGGATAGCTTTTGGACTTTTAGGAAGGCCAGGTCTGAATCCTCCTTGATAAACTTAAGGTGGAGGACCAAGAATTGAATGTAAACTCTCTAAGGTAGTAAGTGATTGTTTTACCATGTGGAAGTCAAATCCAGATTTGGTATATACTGATAGTTGGCCATCAATAATTTTCCAAAAAAATCCCATCTTCACCCAATTGCCTGAGGTGATATAACTCTCTTAAAAAATATGTTGCCAAAATAGGAGGGTCCTAAACTTTTTCTAAGGGATTGCATTTATTGACCAAGATATCAAAGAAGAGTTACATGTTAAAATTAAACCAGTTCTATTGTTAAATAAATGTTTCCATTGGCCCCTATGTCAAACATCACATAGGCAGATGTTTGCATGTCTCAATTGCTCAAACATCATTCTTTGACATTATGTAGTGCTATGATTAAGTAAGTAAATAAAGAGCTGAATTTTGTGAGATAAACTGTTCTCCAAAAAGCATGCATCAATCCTCTTTATTCCTTACCCTGGTGTTTACTGCTTGTTCAAATCAAAGTCCTCGAGAATATCCTTATAAATTTAGTAAGTTCAAATACCTCCATTAATTTAGAAACTGTCATGATCTGATCTGTTGATTTAAGTTAAAATCAAATTTTTCAAGCACACTTTGCTTCCATATTTCAATAAGATCATCAAGTTTGATCTTCATTATGGGAATTCAGCATCTCAAAAAGATTTTCAGATATAATAGAAATTAGAAATAGAAATTATGCAATAGAAAAAATTGAAGAAAATGCAATCCTACCAGATCATATCTTAACCCTTTCAGAGCTAAATATGATTTGATAGGATTGCATTTTCTTTAATGTTAATTAATTCCCAATTGCCAACACATCTTTCCAAAAACTACAAATTTATCTTATTTTTTCGCTTATTTCCAAATCTAATTCTGTTATAAGATCATTTAAGACACTTAATTACAGAAATAAAATCTTTATTATACAAATGAATTGAATTTTTACTTTTAATTTACAGAATAGATTTAAACTTATTTTACAATTAAGCAAAATTTCTGTTTTTTTTTTTATTTGTATTAATTTTCTAAGAGTACTGTATCAAAAAGTTAAGAAGTTGAGGGTTGAAATTTGTTTTATTATATATGGGATATTATATGCTACCTAATAATGTATTATTTAATACTTGATGATTATTAGTTTGAAAAATATAAGCATTCAAAGTGTGACAATTTTTTGTTGCGATTATGCTCCCAACATTATCTCCTACCCAATATAGAGAAAAAGGTTGTTCTGTAATAAAAAACTTGATTTGGAATGCAATAGAATTAACTTTTGAACCCTGAGTAAACTGAAGAAAATTCAAATTTTCTTTTTGATGGCTTTTATTGTTTTATCAGCAGTCCATGAATTGCCTATAATCCTTATTGCATATAGGATATTAAAGGCCTTTTAAAATTCTTTCAATATCTTTCTTCTTATTAAATTTTATGTAGTTTTCCATCCTAGTGAATACTAAAAATCAAGTTCCAAAAATTGCCCATTCCTGTGATGATGTCTTCCTTTCTTGTTTTATGATGCTTTTCTGCTGGTAATAACTAATCAGTGAGACTATTCCAGATTACAAGCCATTTATCTAAATTTTCCAGGATGAAGTGCAAAACAATTCCTCATAATTGACTCATTTTTCATTCTAAATCAGTAGAGTTGTTTTCACTCAGAGTTAGGTTCAAATCTGGGTCCTAACTCAATGGATGGAATTAGATGGTATTGGGGACTAAGGCAACTTGTAGGTAAGATACAAATTACTCTCAGCTTAGATACAAAGTTATTAATAGCTTAAAAGTAGCATAATAGAATGTAGAGATTAATTTGCTCACTTTGATTAATAAATCAGGTCTAGGATTACAACCTAAATATGAGGTGATGTAACATGAGATGATGTAAATCAAAGGATTTCTGTACTTTAATACATAGAATGGATTTCTACTTGGATTTCCTAAAAATCTTAAAATGCTGCATTCAAAATGAGGAGTCATTTCACCATTTAAAAATTTATCAAACTGACTTTTGACAATTAAAATAAGCAACATATTAACAATACTGCTAAGCAGTATGCAGAATTTTTAGGAATTTAATTAAAACAATTTTAAAAAAGAAAAAATAAATCAATTGAAAAGTTATTAAAATGATCTACATTATATACTTTTGAAATTTTGGTTGTTATTGTTATTGAATACATTGTTTATGTATGATTTAGGAAACTGTATATTAAAAAATTATCTTTTCTAACACAGTTCAATTTTATTTGAACAATTATTTATATTAAATAATTCAATTTTTTTAAAAAAACAATTATAACTATATCAAACAATACTCAAACAAATGAATAGTTTAGACAAATAGAACTTTCTGAAAGAATATATTTAATAATTGAATATAGCATATTTTCAGTTCATTATTAGAATAATCTTTAGCTTTTACCTTCTAATTACATATAATATTGAATAATAATTTTTTAAACAAATGAATTCTTCTAGAATTTAAGAATTTTTAATATAATTAAAAATTAGCAGCTAAAGATGATTTAAATAATAAAATGAAATGATACAGAGTTTAAAAATTAAATATACTACTGCATAATAGAATATCTATCTAAATTAGTCGTCTCCAAAGTGGGGTATGCGAGACGATATCTGGGGGTACAGTGAAAACAATTTTTATATACTGTTTGTAGACTCTACAAGCTGCTAGATCCCGATGTCGGTTCCAAATTAATTTAACTGCCTGGAGAATCAATCTGCTTGTTAGCCTCGATGGTCTAGCGGTATGACGTTGGGACGTTAGCCCAAAGGTCCAATTCAATCCCGGGCCGAGGCGGATTTTTTTTCAGACAAATTAGTTAAAAGGTGGTCTAGCGGTATGACGTTGGGACGTTAGCCCAAAGGTCCCCGGAATCCCGGGCTGAGGCAGATTTTTTCTTCTTCAGGTAAATTAGTCAAACTTCCTGTTTAATTTGTAATTAATAGATGGCGCCACTTGTTGGCTTAGTAATTTCTATAGTTTCTCTAAATTTATTTCGATTTAAAATTCCGATGTGTATCTCAAGGGTTAAATTTGGCAAGTTGATAAGATTTATTTGGATTATAATTCCCTTGAAGTTTGAATTGTATGTTTGTAATCAGAATATAAGGCGCATTTGGCAATTCAGATCAATCTGACCAGATATCTGAATAGATCACGTGACTTCTGAGTTTTGTCTGACTCATCTGACTTGACATTTACCGAATGCATATGTCTGCTTCTCTGCTGACTAACATTGCGGATGACATGTTACTCGGCTTATTGGCTGCTACCATTGATTTTTTAGCTGATGATTCTGATGAAGTGCTTGTAATGGAAAGTGAAATAATGAAGGAAGAGGAGGAGGAGTTAAGCATGCTATTACGGTAATTTTCTTTGTTTTTAAAATCAAGTCTATTGTTAAATTTGTAAGATTCTAGTTGAGCTACAGCACGTGGATATATGATAAGCGACCGTCGACTCAAAATTATAATCTTATTTTTTGATTATATAATAGATTCTAATAAAAACATCTTGATAGCCCAGATAGTTTTGGAGTGAATCTTTAATACAACGGAATTGTTGATTCGTATTTTATTCATCATCAGTCGGTGGGCGGCGAATCTTCAATTCTCTTATCATAGATTCTCTAATGTATAGATCCACGTACTATGGCTCAACTAGAATCCTTCCCTAAATTTGTATACTCATAGTAAACAGATGCTTCATAAATGAAATTAGTGTTCATTAATTTAAATATTAATTTGTGTGTTAATTCTTGCAAATTTTTTAATAAAAAGCTAACTGTATTTTTATTAAGTTCATTTATGTATATATAGATGTAATATATAGTTAAGTTTTAATTTGACCCTAGCATATTTTAATTCACATTCATTTTTTTTAAATTTGCCTTGAATGTTTCAGTTTGTCTTCTGAACAAAAAAGAACCTGTGTTATGGGATTCCTAAGAATAACAGTACCATCATATTCTCCATCAGAGTTTTATTCTCATTTCCAGATGAAAAGGAGTACTGTAGAGGTATAAAATTAAAACTAAAAATAAATTTTATAAAATGAAATTTTCAGAGAAATTTAAGAAGGAATATATAATTTAATTATGTATTTCAGAAAATTATTAATGAAGTTGGAAGAAATCAATGCACAGCTCAAAGGGGAAGAACACCAATAAGCATCAAAGATACTGTTTTAATGAGTTTGTGGATTTTAGCAACAACTGAAAGTTATCGTCAAATCAGTGACAGATTTGATATTGCAATCTCCACTTGTCATGATATTTTTGATGACTTTTGCCAAACAATATCTGCTTGTGCAAAGAAATTTATTAAATGGCCAAGTATGGTTGAAATGGCAATCAATTGCAAAAGCATTCAAACAAAAGACTCGATTTTCAGGTGTGATTGGAGCTATTGATAGTTGTCACATTCCAATCTCCTCGCTAGAAGAGCAGCAGAATCAGATAACATCATAAAATTTAATAGACTCCCAAATAGATATATTAAAAATTTTATCAATGATGATATCATTAACAAATGGCAAGGTCAATGGGATAATTCAAATACAGGAAGACATGCATATTTATATATTCCGGACATTATAAGATTCCTTAAAAACAAAGAATTTATCCCTAATTCATTTATAACACAAATAATTACTGGACACGGAAGATTTAATTCTTACTTCAAAAGATTTAAAATCAAGAATACCGATCAGTGCATATGTGGTCAAGGAGTTCACGACGTGGATCACTTTCTTTACTATTGTCCAATCTACAACACACAAAGAACAGACTTTGAAAAATCGGTATTATTTAGTGGTTATAACTGGCCTTGTGAACATTATCAACTCATAGAAGACAAAAGGAATTTAAACGCACTGAACAAATACCTAAATAAAACCAAGGCCTTGATACCAAACTTCAACGATACACAATGATCAACAGAGAATATTTTATTAAATACAAATTAAAATATTTTTAGTTTTTCAGAGAAGGAAAGAATAAACCAAAAAGAAAACAATGGAGAAACATCAGAGCCAGAAGAGATTATAAAAAGAACTATAGCTAAAACACAAGACATAAGAACAACAATCAAGAAAACCTCTAATAAGAAACCTAACATTTATTGGGAAATAAAGGAAACTGTAATTAAATTTATGTTCACTTTGGCACATAAGAAAACATTCAAATTGGATGGATCATACCAAATATATCATTATACATAGAACGCAACAGCTAATAGACATTCAAATAGCTGGACGTTAAATATCAGCCTGAAATCATTTTAAATAACCCGAACACCGGAAACTAAGAAGAAAGGGACTTCCAACAATTTTCAACTGAAAATTGAAAATAAACATTTATTTATTGTTTTTATTTTTATATATAAAAAAAAATTATTATTATTCATATATTCACTACTATTTAACTATATTACATTTATATATTATTTCATTATATTGTTACTTGTTTATTTTATTTATTTATTCATCTATATGAGCATAATTATTGTAATTTAAATACTCTGTTTAACTGAACACATTGTTACTTATTATTGAAACTATTGTTAACTATGTATGCTCATTTCAGAATTTTATTATTTAATATATTGTTATATTCAACTATATTTATATTAACGAAATATCATCAAGAAATTTAAATTTTAATAATGTAAAAATCAAATGTTAATGCTGTTAAATTTATAATAAATGGTATCAGTAGCTTTCTCTCCTTTCCACTAGTGCCCTATCACACTTCTTCACGATAGGAACCTTTCAACTTTTCTCTTACTTTCCTATAATCTTTTCACTTCTTTTCTATTTCAATGGCTAAACCTAGTGTACAGCCATCTAAATCTTTGTTTTCCTGTTCCTGTTCGTGTCACATTCCAATAAAAAAGCCCACAACAGATGGTGATGGCTATTTCATCTGCAAAAAATTTCCTTCGATTATCCTAATGGCAGTTGCAGATCATAACTTGATGTTTAGAGACATCTGTGTTGGGTGGCCAGGATCAGTGCATGACTCAAGAGTGCATCGCAACAGCCATTTGCATACTTTGCTTTCTGAAAACATGCTGCCAGCTTCATATCACATTATAGGAGATTCAGTGTTTCCCAATTCGACATCAGTTCTTGTGCCCTTCAAAGACAATGGACAACAGCAAAACAAAAAAAATTTAATAAGATGCTCTCATCAACAAGAGTGGTTGTTGAGCATGATTTTGGATTGTTAAAATGAAAATTTCGGCGAATTAAAACATTACTAGATGTAACCGAAACAAGCCTTGCCACAACAATAACTGCTGCTGCATGTGTTTTACATAATATTTATATTTCTGAGAGTGACTGGCTTGATTCTGAAATAGATATTTCAAGTGATGGTGAAGAAGAAGAAGAATCTATTTGTATTCCAGCATGTGGTGATGCAAAGAGAATGTACATAGCCGATACTTTACCATGAATAAAATTTTTATTAATATACAAATGTCTCAATGCTTAAATTGATTATAGAGCATGATTCATGCTAAAATGCTTTTTTTCAAATAATAATGAATTTCATGCTATAAAAGGACTTCCCAAATGTTGTCTCACACTCACACACACACAGACACACAGACATGAAGAGAGCACAATCAGAATTTGTCACAAATTACAAATCTTCTTTTTCTTGTCATATCACAAAAGATTTAAAATTCAATAAAAATATTTTTAAATAAAATTATATTTATTGTTACCAGAATATATTTAAGTTTTAATAATAACAGGACAAATCAAAAGTAATGATAAATCAAATGATCAAATGATCTTTAATTCTCTATCCATCTATGGAACTTAAATTTTCTTTTAATTAATAATTGGTAATGCTAGCTCAATTTCTTTAGAAAAATCAATTAGCTCAGCATTATATTCATTAAATAAAAATATCTAAAGCATATTTTTCTCAGATAATATAGTATGTAAAGTGGAACTAAATTGCACAGATAATTAGATACACAATAGCTTGAATTATTTTTAAATGATGTATACTGTACTTTCAAGTCACCTACTATTTGAACATGGTGAATTTTGAGAAAAAAATACTTAGCAAAGTTAAAACATTCAAATTATAAAAATTACAAAAATATAAATTAGAAAAATTTACATTTAAGATTGTCAGTGTTCTTGTTCAAAATATATAATCATTTTAAAAAATAAAAATGAATTTAATTTTTTATATAAAATTTGATTTGAGTTTTTTCAAAACAAAATTTTGAAATATATATTATCTATTTATAATTTTTGAAGAGAAATTCTTGAAAAGCTCACCAATTAATTACTTATGGAATAAGAAAAAGTACATAAAAAATATAACTATTAAGAGAAATTTTTTAAATAAGTATGTTTAGTAAGGATAATTTTAAATATTATTATATATATTGAGGATATTTTGTTAAAAAAAAAAAAATACAAGTTTCATTGAACACATTTCAATTTTATTACTTGTTCTTAGGTAGTACAGTATTTGAATCATTTTAGAATGATAAATTTAATACAAAATAATTCAAAGTTTTTTCATTTTTTCAAAGATTTTTTTTATTTTGAAGTAATTGCTGTTGTTAAATCTTTTAACAATGCAGTTTTTTTCTTGCTTTCTTGTAACATCTGTTCTCTCCATTCTTCATCTTTTTTTTTTTCCTTTCCTCAGCCCATTCTTTGAACCAACTTGGTGCAGTCTTTTCTTTGTGGCTTTTTTTTTTCTTTTTTGGCTTCTGCCTAATATCTGACTTTCATTGATATCATCATCATCATCATCAGAATTTGTAACAGTCTGAGAAATAAGGTCAGCAGGTGGGGTGGTAGAAGTGCTGGTTTCCAAAGACTGAAATATATGTTGCTGCCTGGGACGTATATTTTCTTTCTGTCCCAACATTCCATTAATAATGTCATACCATGGCCATGTGACAGCTGCAGCACCAGTCTTACTTGCTTTATCTGCATTTTTTTTATAGCTGTCAAGCAAATTTGACCACTTCTTTGCTACTGCTGTCCCTGTTCAAAATGTAGCCATGAGTTGCCATCTCTTTGGCAATGTCTTCCCATATAACTTTCTTGCGCTTGAATGGTTTGGGTTGATATGCTTTATGCTTTTCAATCAATACCAATAACAATTTTATTTTCGCATCAGTCCACTTGAATGCAGCTGTAATAGAAAAGAAACTTTGTAAATTTGCAGTTTACATGTGAAACCCCATAATGATTATATTTGAATTAACTTACAAGAATCTTCACTTTGACTGCAGTTGTTTCCTGTGCCACTTGTTGTTGGCTGAGAAATTAAACCAGTTTGACTGTAGTTGTTTCCTGTGCCACTTGTTGTTGGCTGAGAAATTAAACTTTCTTCATCCCTTGATGACTGAGATATCAAACTGGATAAAAATTCAGAATCTGCAATAAAAATATTGTACATGTATATAAAAATTACTTTCACTCAAAATTTTTTCTGTGTCTACAGACATCTAATGAATTGTGCACACAGACAACCAACAGAAAGTTTCCTTTCAACTAATATATCAAGATTAATTAAAATGAATTTAATTGCTATAAATTTTAACAGGCACATTAAATGGCCTTAGTAATAATTTTTTAACAATTAATATATTACTGTTATATAAATCATACAGCAATTATTTCTTGAAAAGCTATCATCTTGTGGGATTAGATAATATATAGTCATTTCTAAAACAGCATTGCTATTATTAATACAAGTTATTACACATATTACAATGCTTTACGTACATAGTAATATCGAATTAAAAAAATTTTTACGCTGGACCAGTGGGTCATTCTCCTCAATATAATTACCATTTATTGAAATTATTAATAAAACAAATATAAATTAACTATGACATTATTAAATAATAAAGAATTTTTTTATCAATTAATAACAAAACAACTTTAGGACTAAGCAATGTGCAACATACTTTTCAGCCGATAAACAAACACACGAATTCTTGTATTAATAATGTCTACTTATGTAATGAGATAGCTTATCTTCAGTTATTTGTTTTTGCTCTTCTGGTGTTAAATATACTCTTAAAAACTTCATCACTCTCATCAATTTTAATTTCACATAAGTATTTCATGGGTGCAGCCATCTTGCTCAGACTAAAGTCAGGAATGAAAAAGCAACCTGAGTTTGCTCTGAAGTTCTGAATCAGAATTCTGAATTACCGAACACGGCGCTACAGACAGACTAAAATCAGATCTGACTTATCGAACACTTATCTCTCAGACTAATCAGAAGTCTGAGCAGAATTCTGAATTACCGAATGTGCCTATATTGTAATGATAAAGAATGATTTTGCTAAAATTTAAGCAGACTGTAATGTTTTATTCCTAAGATATCTTGATGATGGATAGATAAAATTAATACATGTTTACAGTTTTTTTGTAAAAATGTATTAATTTTTCCTAAAATATATTATAAATATATATTTTAGGAAAAATTAATAAGCTTATTTTCTGTTGAATGTAAATTAATAAAGTAAAGAAATTCATAACTAATTAAATCAAACTATATTATTTAATAAATTATCAAAAATTACAGTTTATTTCTAAATTATTCCAGTAGGAATTATTTAAAAATAATTCTTTAAATCATCAAGGCAAAATAACCTCTATTGGAGAAATTCAAAATAATGAAAGATGATTATTATTTTTTGTTATTTTGAATTTCTTCTTTGATAAAAGATGAAGATAATATAATGAAATATAAATGAATGAGTAAATAAAATGAGCTTAAAAAACAAATTTTTTTATAAATAAAAACGTAAATATTGTTACATGATATTTAAAAGTTTAATCTAAATGATAATTTAATCTAAAATATTATATATTTAATTTCATAAATATTGTGTTTTTCAATAATCTTATATATGATTAGATAAGATTATAAGATTATCATTACAGTATTTGTGTTTGATGAAATTCTTTCTTATTTAATTATCAACTAAGTTATATCTTTATTAACATTATCTCATTTATAAGTGATATAAATACAATATAATATTTTTAAATTTTGATTTAAAGTACGAATTGATGGCAAACTAATTATTTCTCTTAAAAATTTGTAACATTCTGGACTTTTGTAAAATATAGATAATGCTATACTCTTATTCTCTGAGCTCCATCTAATAATTGACCGTTTACAATTTCCCTTTTTCTGCTTCAGCTTAAGTTTTACATGGGATTTTACAAGACTAAGTAAAGGACCATCTATACATTTTTCACTAGTTTATAATTGTTTGTAGTTACAGTTTCTAAATGCAATTTAAAAAACACTTAAGTAAATAATGTTTAGATTTTGTAAGTGGTTGCCATGACAACTGAGTATTCCTTCTATTTTAAACTGTATTCGAATAGAATGTTCACCTGAGGATTGCATAACTGCCGAAAACATTTGTGGAAAATTTTTTAATAAATTAATTACTTAACTGCTAATAGTGCTAGATTTTTTTTGAAGTAGTAATCAACATTAAACACTAATTTACAAATTTCACTAAATTTGGAACAAACTGCAATAATATGAAAGGAATTTTCAACAATGTCCATCCCACAATGAGAGTAAACATTACCTCTAAAATATTTGATACATTTCAATGAATTACATCTAATTTACATTATTGTTTTATTCATAATATAATGAGGGCTATGATTCAAATAATTTTTAGGACAGAAATCATCAGATATTTCTCTATACCAAGGAACATTATTACAATTATCAATTCATGATCTAATTTTAGAAATACAGCAATTCATAATATGAGTCAAAATATTCTCATCAGATATCATCCCAGAGTTAATCACCATCAAGTTAAGACCATACTACTTCAAAAGAACCCTGATCCGTTTAGCAAAACCAATATCCTTGTCCATAACATAATGAAAACAAATTTTAACAATTGATTTTCACCTATTTCATCAATCTTAGTCCTCCGTTTTAAAATATTTTTCAGTACATTAATAATCAAAGGTAACCTATCACATTCCATATATTTTTTATCTAAAATTGAAGTAGCGATATGATAATAATCGCCTGATGGAAAAGACACAGTGGACAGTGCAGTTAGTTTTAACAAAGTATTTGATCCAGCACTCATCATGGAAAGAGCAGAACAAGAGGTAAGACAGGGGAAGCAAGAAACTGTTCAGATCATTCACCAGTCAAAATATTCAAAATCTGAAACACAAAGACTGAAAAATAAGACAGAAGATGGATGAAGAATGTGAACGCTGTGGTAAGAGAAAGCATGCTGATGAGAAAGAATGTCACACCAGAAATGCTAAATATAACCAATGCAGCCAATATGGACATTATGAATGGAAATGCCAGAGAAAGAAGGGGATAAGAAATAGGACTAACCCCAGAATAAAACCAATGAGATTAATCAAAGTAGATACAGATGATGACAACATGGAATTGACAGGGGAGGAAGGAGAGGAAAAAATAAGCCATATAAACTATATTAAAAAACGGAAACACTTAACAATTGAAGGAGAGATAAATGGCCATGTTATGAAAATGGATTTCGACACAGGAGCATTTCAAATGTTGATGGGAGAAAAAATTGGAAAAAGTTGGGAAAAAAAAATTAACAGAAAATTTAGTAGAATATGGTGGAAAAGCTCTAATGTTGCTGAGAGAAGGAAGGGCAGTGGTAACACATAGGGACCAAACAGTAATTTGAAATTCATCAAGTAAAAGAAAATGATGTGCCTTTATTTGGTCTACCATAGATCAAAGCATTCAGGATGAAACTCCTGCCAGGAGTGCATAGGATAAAACAACAAAAGTCAAAAGACAGAGAAGAGAATGGGGAAAACCTGAGAGACATAAAAAACTAGTAGATGTATTCACTAAAATATTTGAAAAGAAAATTGGTAAAATCCAAAAATTTCAAACAAAAATACATTTAAAGCCAGAAACGATACCAATAGCACTTACAGCAAGGAGAATTTCATTTGTATTGAAAAAACCAATAGAAAAGGAAATACAATAATTAGTAGAAGAGGAGATTATAGAACTTGTAGATCCTTAAGTAACACCAATTGAATGGGAGACACCCACAGTTAATATAGATGAAAGTAATGGTATGATCAGAATTTGTGGTGATTTTTGAGCAACCATAAACCAAAATTTAATCACAGACAACATCTTATGCCCAGTTTTGAAGAAATGAAAAAAATTGCAAAGGAGAATGCTACTTGGTAATTGACTTAAAAGATGCATATTAACAAATTGAAGTAGCCAGAAGTTCAAGAAAATATCTAATAATTGCCACATATTTGGGATATTTTAGATACAAGCAACTACCATTTGGAATTGCATCAGCTCCTGCAATATTTCAGCGATACATGAATGAATTATTATGAGGCATCAAAAATGTAGAAGCATCAAAGGAAAAATGAGAACAGAACATCTACAGAATCTCAGGGAGATAATGCAATGATTCCAGACTTTCAGCATTTGTACTAGAGTTTCAAAAAGGCCTTTCCTGAAATCATCCATAACCTACCTTGGACACAGGATTGATAAGGAAGAAATTCATCTAATCAAAGAAAAAGTGGAAGCTATAAGAGGCACACCATCTCCAACTAATTCCTATAGGCATTCCTAGGAACCATAAATTATCATGAATGATCCATACTGCACTTACAAAGTCGATGTGCAAATCTACATCAATTTACAGGAAAGAAAGTGCCGTGGAGATGGACAAACAAGGAAGAAAAACATCTCAAAAGCTAAAAAGAATATTATTGTTATCAGATACAATCATACCATATGATGATAATCTTCCAATCATACTTACATGTGACACAAGTGAATATGAATTAGGGGCTATGACATTTCATCAATTACCAGATGGAAGAGAACATCCCTATATGTCAAGGATGCTATCTGAAATTGAGAAAAGATAAGTATAGATAGACCAGGAAGCCCTAGTTTTAGTTTTTGGAGTTAACAAATTCCATCAATATCTTTACAAACAAAAGTTCAAGTTAATCACAGATCACAAACCATTAGAAAAAATTTTTGGAAATAAAAGAGATCTTCCAAAAATGTCAAATAATTGACTAATACATTGGACTTTATTACTATCAGCATATAAATATACCATCAGCTCAGTGGCATAGCAGACTGTCAGCAAACCCACGACATGTGGGGCTTCAACTCACCCTGAAGAAAAAACCCTGTAAAACCCAAACAATCAATCCCCAATAACCTCGATTTTAATGCAGAATAGTTAAATCTATTTAACGCAGGGCGTCGGCTTTCGTTAGCTGGAACTCTAAAACTTAGTTAGTGCTAATTTACTATTTATGTATTGTTTTCACATACATTTTTATGTTTCTGAGTGCAGAGATTGTTTGATTAAAGCGCTACAATATGTCTAATGCAGTGCTCTCGAAAGTGGCAAGCTACCAAAAACTACAGTGTATACATCTATACGACACAAGTTTAAAATCTTATACTTAGAACAAATGAATCAAATTATGCATATCATTTGTTAGAATGTAATCATGTGTTTAATGATGATTTTAAAATTTTACATGATTTGACTAAAGAAAAAAATATTAGATTTATTAGAAACAAAACGATCTTTTTCTAAACTAAAAATGATTAAAAATTATTTACGTAGCACAATGACGCAAGTGCGATTAGCAGGTTTAGCTATGTTATCCATAGAATGCGACAGAGCTAAAAAATTGCAAATACAAATGCCAAATGTTCGGAACGATTTCGTAACAGCATGTAAACTTAAATATCTTCTGATGTATTTAATTGCTGTTTAATTTGTCCAAATAAAATTACTTTTATTTAAATCAATGTAGATCTATTTAAAGTTTTACAATTTGTATATATAATAAAATTATTTTCACCTGTATAAAGTTTCACGTATTAACTTTATTAATAAATTAGTTTGCGTTAGGCTTTTTTTACGTCGACATCCTTATAAATAAACGTTGACACCCAGAGTTACAGGGTTTTGATCATTTACGTTTAAGCAAATCATTTTTACGCCGACATTTATCATAAATGCGCGTTGACGCCCTGCGTTACAGAGTTTAGATAGCGTTTGAAATAAATTATATAATTAAAAATATCGAATGCGGAGTATTTCGGCTGTTACTATGACGTAGCATTTGTTAAAACTTTTATGCAACAGAATATCCGCAAGTTATCTTCTCTTGGTAAAGGTCGCCATATTTACCGATGGTTGTTAGTTGCGAATCGTTAACTTTAGGCAACCGGGCCTATATGATAAATTAAAAAGAGGGGGCCCCATCGACATTTTTCGGGGGCTCTCAGTTTTCAGCTACGCCGTTGCGTTGCAAGACTTCTTATCGAAAAAACAAATAAATTATTAACTCAAATATTTTTGATTTTCATGAATGATTCGAGAATACAAATCGATATTAGCATAAAAAATGTCTATAATTAGTGTAATACAATAGTATTAATACATGTTACAAAATAAAATAAAAAAAATGGTACATATATTTTCTTATTCACTATTCTGTTTCACCTATTTCATTATTTCCGTGTCAAGATGACCTCGTTTAACGCTGTTTCGTTTAGCACTTGGTTTCTTTGGAACGTATACCCCGCGTTAAACGGTTTCTTACTGTATATCATGCCCATTATACTTAAGAATGCACAAAATTATTTAATATGCGTTTTTCAATATCTAACGCATGCGTGTTACAAATATTTTAAAATGATTAGATGAGATTATTTTGCATTATAAGTACAATATTAAGAGGAAATAAAACATCTAATAAATACTATGGCAAACTTACAGAAAAAACAGCGTGCTATTTATATAAATATCCTATAGTAGTAAATCTTAATTAGCTAATTTTAAAATTTATTGAATTCTGTAAAGTTTAAAATATATAATTACAGTAATACCCCGACTTACGTAAATTCGGAGATACGCAGCAATGAGCTATGAAAATTTTAACAAAGGGCTTCCACTTTATCTTATAAAAACAAAATATCAAATTCTAATTAAATGTTTTACTTTTTACAAAAACAGACAATACAAATAATTGTGAATGCACAAGAAAACATTTTTAAATTAAAAATAATCACAAAATGTTACAGAAATTTTTTTGGAGTATTTTTGTATTTTGAAAAGTTTTTTGAATAATTACATAAAATAATGAGTAAATTTAATTATGCCGCACAATTTATGCCAGAAGCTGCCACACATTATTTTCTTCTTTTACGTCAGTTGATCTTCTAGGTGGTTCTAAGACCGAGCGATGATTTTTCAAAAAGTTTTACATAAGGGTTTAGGATTAAATTCTCTTAAAGATCTCTTCTCTTTAAATTTTAGGTTATCTACAACGCATTTGACAGAACTTAAACAAAACCAGATGAGACCTTAGTGCTCATACTTCTCATGTTGTAAAAACTCTTTTGCGCGTTAAGTTTCTACCCGCCTACCCATTATTCAGAGGGCATTATCACCAAGTCGCTATTATATGAGATGCACATTCAAATACACAAATATGAGAAAGAGAAAGGCTAATGTACATGCAAGACACGCTTTTCTTGAAACAAACAAAGATAAAAAGAACATGGGACTCGCAAATTACAGACAAATTTAACAAAGGGCTCATTTGAGCCCCCTAAAGTTCACCACTGGAGATACATAACCATAATATATGTTCAACCAACTTCTTACATAATCATGAATAACACAGCACAAATCAAAAGTGAAAATATTCTTTAATAAAGCCGAACGTTCTTCAATTATATTAAAGAATATTTCCACTTTTGATTTGTGCTGTGTTATTCATGATACATAACCATTTACGTAACTTCTCATCATAACCATTTACGAAACTGTCCCCTACCATTTATGTTTCGTAACCATAATGGTTACGAAACATAAATGATAGGAGACAGTTTTTATGTAATTGTTGTATGTTAGGACAAATTTACGAAACATAAATGGTAGGGGACAGTTTTTATGTAATTGTTTTATGTTAGGACAAATTTATGTAATTGCCCCCTTGGCCACTTGTTTCACAATTACATAGTGCATATATATATATATATATGTATATATGTCATTTGCTTATTTGTCAATTAAGAGTCTTTAATTACAACTACGTATTATAAACTTTCGTAATTTGTTGTTTTCTTGGTAATAAAGAGCCAGTTAAGAATCTAATACATATGTACCTGAGATTTGGGAATCTATAGGTATCCCAATTTATGTAATTTTCGACTTACGTTATGCTTCCTGGTCCCACCTTTTACATTTAACCACAGGGTATTACTATATTATAGATTAAGTGCCAATGTTTTAGTTTATTAATGAGGGATATTTAAAATTCAAACAAAAATTAATTTTTAATATTGTATTATCAACAGAATGAACACTACTGTATTTTTTAATATAGTTGTTTTCTTTAAATAAAATTCAATGAATGTATAATTATTGAAACTTCTATTTGAAAACAATAATGGAGGTGATAAAATTTTAAATTCAGAAAATGTTATTTTTTTATGCATCTAATTTATGATAACATTTTATCACCTAAATGTCAAGTTGAGAAAATTAACATAATTTTGTAATTTCATTAATAATGTTGCATCTAATTTATGATAACATTTATCACCTAAATGTCAAGTTGAGAAAATTAACATAATTTTGTAATTTCATTAATAATGTAACTGTACTGTGTCAAAACTGAAATTAGAAAATTGTAGACAAGGAACGACGAATTAGGAAGCAAAACACAGAATTGTCGGGTTTTCTGTTGAAGATGATCGAATATTCGACTGGAATCAATATGCATAGCCAGAAGTTTAATGTTAAAATAAGATATAAATGCATAAGAGTTAAAACTTACGTTATAAACTGAAAAGATGGCAGATAAATGCCCACTTTTTGTTATGTAAAAAGAATAGCGAACCTATGAATATCTCTAGATATTTAGATAATATACGAGAATAAAGTTTATAAACTAAGGAAATATACGAGAATAAAATTTGAAATTTATTCCATAAATTTAAATTTATTAATATCATTCGAATAATGTTATAACAATAACAACAATGAAGGCATTGTCGAAATCATATATTCTTGGAAAATTAATGGAGAAAATTTATGTTGAAATATGTAGAAGATAAGAGATTATAAGAAAATTAAGATTGTAGACAAGGAAGGAAGAATTAGTTAGAAAAACAGAGAATTGTCGAGTTTTCTATTGAAGATGATCGAATATTCGACTGGAATCCATATGCATAGCCAGAAGTTTAATGTTCCATACAGAGATAAATGGATAAAAGTTGAAACATACGTTATAATCTGAGAAGAAGGCAGATAAATGCCCACTTCTGGTTATGCTAGAAGGATAGCGAAGCTATGAAAATCTCTAGATATTCAGAAAATATGTGAAAATTGAGAATGTTGTGAAAGAAAGACGAATTAGTTATAAAAACAAAGAATTGTCGAGTTTTCTATTGAAGATGATCGAATATTCGACTGGAATCCATATGCATAGCCAGAAGTTTAATGACGAAATCAGATATAAATCCAAAAAAGTTGAAACTTACGTTATAACCCGAAAAGATGGCAGATAAATGCCCACTTCTGGTTATGTAAGAATAGATAATATACGAGAATAAAGTTTATAAACTAACGAAATATACGAGAATAAAATTTGAAATTTATTCCATAAATTTAAATTTATTAATATCATTCGAATAATGTTGTAACAATAACAACAATGAAGGCATTGTCGAAATCATACATTCTTGGAAAATTAATGGAGAAAATTTATGTTGGAATATGTAGAAGATAAGAGATTATAAGAAAATTAAGATTGTAGATAAGGAACGACGAATTAGTAAGCAAAACACAGAATTGTCGGGTTTTCTGTTGAAGATGATCGAATATTCGACTGGAATCAATATGCATAGCCAGAAGTTTAATGTTGAAATCAGATATAAATGCATAAGAGTTAAAATTTACGTTATAAACTGAAAAGATGGCAGATAAATGCCTACTTCTGGTTATGTAAG